>WOXC01009446.1:0-154481 GCA_011680675.1 Gymnobelideus leadbeateri | reverse complement strand
TTTTGCCTCTCTAAAGTTAAATTGAATATGAGACATGCTTGACTCTAGGGGTAGTGCTCTATTCACTGCACCACCTAGCCACCCCCAGGGTTTTTTTTTTTTTTAACAGTCTGACAGTTGATCAAATGTCCATTTTTTTCCATTCAGAATTATGCTTAGTTTTGCTGGGTATGATATTTTTGGCCAGAGGCCCAATTCCTTTACTCTTCAATATATAGTGTTCAAAGACCTGAGATCTTTTAGTGTCGCCAACACTAGGTTTTGTGTAATTCTAATTGTGGTACCATCATATGTAAATTTATTTTTTTTCTTGTTGCTTATAATATTTTTGTCCTTATTCTGGGGGTTTCAGAATTTAACTATAATATTCTCTTTAAAAATTTTTTTATTTGTTTATTTTTAGTTTACAAGATTCAATTCCATAGTTCCTTGAGTTTCAAATTTCCCTTCCCTCCCTCCCCCCGCCCCCCACAATGGCATATCGTCCAGTATAGGAACTGCAAATACTTTCACATTAGACATTAGTCAAGTTACAAAGGCGAATTGTACTAGATGGGATGAAAAATGGTAAAGAAGATATAAAACCAAACAATGAAAAGAAAAAGATCAATTAGTTTGCTTCCATCAGGATTCAAGCTCAGTTCTTTCTAGTTATTTCTCTGGATTCATGAGTCTTTCGGGATTGACTTGTATCACTGCATTGCTGAGAAGAATCCAGTCTGTCATAGTTGGTCATCACACATATGTTGTGTCTGTGATTGTATACAAATTTCTCCTGGTTCTACTCTTCTCACTCAGCACCAGTTTGTATAAGCCTTTCCAGGTAAATATGAAAACCGTCTCCTCCTCGTTTCTTATAGCCCAATAGTATTCCATTACATGCATATAACTATAATATTCTTGTGAGTTTTCCTCATAGGATCTCTTTCAGGTGGTGATCAGTGGATTTTTTCTGTTTCTACTTTCCAATCTTTTTCGAATGCTTTACGACAATTATCTTTAATTATTTCTTGTATTATCATATCAAGATTTTTTTTATGATCAGAACTTCAAGTAGTCCAATTATTCTTGTGTTTTCTCTTCTTGATCTATTCTCTAGATCATTGTTTTTCTTATGTTTCATATTGTCTTCTATTTTTTCATTGTACAAACATACACACACACACACACACACACACACACACATATATTTAATTTCTTTATCTCCTGTAACTTTGCTGGCTTCTTCTTGCCCAATTCTGATTTTCAAGGAGTCATTTTCTTCCTTAAGATTCTGGATCTCCTTTTCTAATTGGTTGAGTTTCTTGTCATAATCTTTCTGTTTTTCTCTTATTATTCTTATTTTCTTTTTAATTTTTCCTCAATCTCTCTCATTTGGTTTTTAAAATTTTTTTTAAGTTCTTCAATGAACTTTCTTTTTGGGCAGGTGACTGTCACATTACTCTTTGGAATAGAGGAGAGTTTCTTTGTTTCAGTATCCTTCTCTGAAGATGAACTCTAGTCTTTTCTATTCCCATAGTAGCTCTCTATGGTTGAATTCTTTCTCCTTTGCCTGTGCATTTTTTGGTAATAATTTAGTTTTTATAATCACCTCTCATCCTGGGGTATGGGGGATGATGCCTCTGGCCTCTGAACCTCCTTAGTTCTCTCTTCTGACCTTGAATTCAAACCAAGACCTTTAGCCTCTTGTAAATGTCCACAGCCAGTGGCATCCCACCCTACTGCTTCTGCTTTCACTGGTCATGTGCTGGTTCCTTCTTGCTCCCCCCACTCTCTGCAGCACAGCTGGGTCTGCCTCTCCTTGTGAGCGGAGGTTCCTTAGATCTTCTCCAGGTCAGACTCCCAACTCCCCTCACTGTCCTGCGGGTAAAAGTTCCTTTGGTGGTGTTGGGGGAGGCAGCCTCCTAACCCCAGGGCTTGCTGCTTATTTAAGCAGCTTGCCACTTGTTGTTAAAGTGGACCCTAGTCTGGAGGTGTTTACTCTTTACTGGACTGAAATCTCCAACTGGAATTTTTCTTCAGGTTTCTCCTATCGTCCACAAGAGGACCCTGTTCATAGCTCTATGTTTATCTCTTTTGTGGAGGAAAATCTTGAGAGCTTGAAATTTTCTGACTTACTCCACCATCTTCCCAGAATCCTCTCCTGGAATTTCTTTCTTTCTTTTTTTTTAATTAATTAATTAATTTTTTTTAAAAGCAATTGGGGGTAAGTAACTTGCTCAAGGTTACAAGGCTAGTCATTATTTATGCGTGGGTGCTCATTTTCTGAGGCCGGATCTGATCTCGGGTCATCCAAACTCCGAGGCAGACACTCTTACTCACTGTGCCACCTAGCCGCCCCTTTAGGGCAATTGGGGTTAAGTAACTTGCCCAAGGTTACACAGCTAGGTTTTTGTTTGTATGGATTAAGTGTCAGAGGCCGGCTCCGAACTCAGGTCCTTCTGATTCCAGGGCCGGCGCTCTATTCACCGCGCCACCTAGCCGCCCCTTGGAATTTCTTATTAGGAAAGTGGTTAATGGTGTGATCTAGTGTGTGATAATACCTGTGTGTGATTTTCCATAAACTTCTGGGAAATGGAAGATTACCAGGCTGTGCATGCCTTCTAAATTATGACATAGGTGCTATTCTAAGGGACTCAGATAACAAAATTTATTTATTTTTTTCTCACGATACACTATGTTATCTATTCTACATTGTTAATTAAAAACTAAGTTGTGGAACATGCATGGAATAGAGTCAAACCTAATGAATGCCTCTAAAACATATGTAGGATATCTGGTTGTTAAGTGTTTACTTTAAAAAAATACACTTTTGGGGATGCCTTTTGTTTTCCCAAAATAATTTTTTTGGATAAAGACACTCCTCTAACTTCTCTGTCTTCCCCTCCTCCCCATTAAACCTTCTCTTGTAAAAAATATAACTAAATCTTTAGCAGAATCTAAGGTAAAAAACATTACTAGAGTGAATGCAAATAGGTATAAAATAAAAAAATCCAAATAACTTGACATTTTTGGGAGAATGTTTTGCTTTATCTCAAAGGCACTAAAAATGTCTGGAAATAAGTCAAATTCAACTGTTACGGTCATATTACTAATGGCACCCATGAAAAGCTAGGGGGTGGTCCAGGTTTCAGGACAATTCTTTTGCTAACCTTGCAGTGGCAGGTTGTTCACAGACAGTTTCTGTAATCCATTTGCCATACTTTGAGCCCCAAGCAGCTCAGTCAGCAGGGGTGCAGACCCAGAAGATATCCCTGAGGAAATGCATACTGAACATGTCCTCCTAGACCCTTACAACATTATGTCTAGGCAGCACATAGCACAGACAGAGAAGGAAAAAAAAACTTTAGAAATCTCTAGTCTATCTATTTTGATCCCACTTTTTTTGTTTTATTAAAGTCCTACCCATTTTACTCCCATGAAACTGTTAACTCTGTTGTAGTAGCAGAATTATGAGGGCTAGTCTCAAGATCAAAGGATCAACAACTGTAAATTTACAATTGATTGTGCCAGCTGATGACAATTATAGCCAATGGAAGCTCCAGTGAACCTACTGTCTCAACTGTAAATGATCCTTGCCACCTTTCTGTTTCATTGAGAGCTATTTCTTCTCCACCATCGAAAAGATTACCCAGTCCCAGGTAATACCCTCTTCTCCTTTTGTAAGCAATATTTGGTATGCCAAAATTATAATGCAAGAAAGTAACTCAAGGGGAAGCTAGGTGGCACAGTGAATAGAGCACCGGTCCTGGAGTCAGGAGGACCTGAGTTCAAATCCAACCTCAGACACTTAACACAAAAACTAGCCATGTGACCTTGGGCAAGTCACTCAACCCCAATTGCCCTCCAAAAAGCAAAGAAAAAGAAAAAGAAATGACTCAAAACAGTCCCATAGCCTTAATAGCAAAGATACTTGGACTGTAGAATTACATGATTATTTTAGAGATGAAAGGATTCTTGAGAGAACATCTAGTCTGGTTAGTAGTGTATGCTACCTGCTCCAGAGGGTGGCAAACAAAGCCAGATTGAATGGAAGAAAGAACAAGTGTGTGAATGCTTTAAGTATACTTTGAAAACTTTACCTTCTCCCAGTCCCACTGTTTGTCCTGTGGAGACTTTAAGATTTTATTTTAGTCCAGTCGGTCAGCTAGCATTTATTAAACACCTACTATGTGCCCAAGAACTGTGCTAAGCACTGGGGTTACCAAAAATCAGTCCTTGCTCTCAAGGAACTCACAGTAACTTGTTATTACAAGATAAGTACCTATATGCTATAGGGAGAAGAATTTTTCTGGCATATAAAAATACATTACAAAACGTTCATTTTTGATTGTGCCTTCCTTTTTCAACCTCCCTCCCTTCTTAGAATGTTATACCCTAGGTTGTCACCTTGCCTATGTCTAGCACCAACATAGGTGGTAGGTGTACAAGATTTTCAGTCATATTTTCAGAAGTGCAAATGCATGTAGCTCCCAAATCCATTGCCAAACTTATCATTAGTTGAATTCTGGGGATGGTAGAATGAGTACTAGAACTGGGTGATTATAAATAATCTCTATTTCAGTTCCTCCATTTAAATTTATCCTTAGCAATGTTGTAAAATTTAATTGGAATATATATGCATATTTTGTTGTTCAGTTATTTTTCAGTCATTTTGAACCCTTTGTGACTCCATTTGAGGCTTTCTTGGCAAAGATACTAGAGTAGTTTGCAGTTTCCTTCTCCAGCTCACTTTACAGATAAAGAAATGGAGACAAAGCGGGTTAAGAGCCTTGCCCAGGGTCACACAGATAGGAAGTGTTGGAGGCCAGATTTGAATTCAGGAAGATGAATCTTCCTGACTCCAACCCTGGTGCTTTGTCCCCTAGCTGCCCCATATGCTTATTATATATAATTAAATAACTATGTTAAAGAAAAGGTTTCTATATGGTTAATGAGTTCTTGATTCCTATATAATCTTCAGTACTCTTGCTTTGGTGGATCTGTGCAAATTGCAACCCATTAATGTCTCCGCATTCTATGTGACTCGTCCATGTCGTTCCATTAATCCACCAAAAGGATACACTCAACCTGTGTATTTGTTTCTCTGTGTGTGTATGTTCTTTCAATACCAATGAAACTCATAGGTTGCTCATCAAATATCCCTCACTTATACATTTCTCTGATGATACCTTTTCCTCTTTAGAGATTATAAAGAATCAATAGAAATAAGTATGTTGGTTTTAACATTGGGACAATAGTAAAAGATACATTACTAATGAAGGAAATCCTTTATTTTTGTTCATTTTCTCACCCAGACAAGATAGCTCCAACATTTATAATCCTATGATTAATGATCTATGGTTTTGGAGGTAATTTTTTTACACTGAACTACAGATTATTTTCCCTTCTTAAACCTCCTCTCCCATCCCCTGTCTGCCCTTCCCTTCCTTTTTTCATTTTTTTTAAATTGGGTTTCCCTATCTCATCTAGGCTTGAAGTATAGATACTAAACGCTGGTCTGACCTCTATCTGATAATCAGGAAAGTTTTGAGTTTATCTATTTCTGGTCTAAGCTGCTTTGTCTTGCCTTAGATAACCATTTGACCTCCAATACCAGGAGGCTCGCCACACTGGTGCCAACCATGATACTTTATAGGCTATAGTTCTTCTGCAGCACAGAACATTTGAGCTCAAGTGACTTGCCAGCCTTGACATACCCTGAAGTAGGTACTACAGATGTGTACCACCACACTGGGACCAGAATATATCCTGTAAGTCTTGTGTTCTTGCTATTCTATATAAGACTGGCCTCAAGAAGGTGATAAATATCAGATACTGAAATTTGTGAATGTTTCTTTTGCTAGAGAGTCATTGGTTTGCTTTCTGTCCTACAATTAGATCTCATCAGGAATTATAATAAAAAAGCCTCTAATAGTTGATTATGGAAGTGCAGAGTGTTATCTCTTCCTGAGCACATGGTGGAA
Organism: Gymnobelideus leadbeateri; assembly: GCA_011680675.1. Taxonomy (NCBI): domain Eukaryota; kingdom Metazoa; phylum Chordata; class Mammalia; order Diprotodontia; family Petauridae; genus Gymnobelideus; species Gymnobelideus leadbeateri. Next base: position 148,515 of record WOXC01009446.1, on the reverse strand, counting down.
AGAAAAACGAAAAAAACTGAGAAACATTTGTTTCTTGGTCAATACGTAGTACACAAACTTAAATAAATGAGCTTGTCTCTACGGGGCTGACAGGTTTACTCCTTGATAAACTGAACAGAATAAATAGCCAGAAAGGCTAAATGTAGCTGCACCTTTTATCTAGTTGGTTACCCATCTTCCTTTATGTTTTGTTTAATAATATTGGAAAACAGTATTGTGTGAGAGAAAAATTTCCCTTCATCGTGAGCTCACCAGCACAAAGCACAGCATGTTTTGGTATGATTTCAACCTCTGCAAAGCCGTTGTGGGTTGTTAACTGGAGGACAGTCCAGGAGAATGCGGTCCTATCCTTCCTATCCATAACTTCCTGAATGATACTCTAGAAGGATTTTCACATTGGTTTTTGTGGTCTTCATGTCCCATAGAGTGGAAAGAAATTGCAGGCATTTCTTTAGCCATAAGTATTTTTAGAATTGTTTTAGGCTGTGGATCAATTACTTTAAAACATAGAGTTAGTAAGGAATACACGAGACATATTTAGTATGCTTTGATAATATTTTAAGAGCTTTTGATTATGGCATAGGCTGTATAATTTATAGGGATGCAGGTTATATTATTAAAAGATAACATATTGGAAAATCTACACCCCTCCCCCGAAGTCTTTCTTTGAAAAATGTCTGAGGCATCTACCCTTAGAGGAAAAATGAATATTGATGGCCTATATTTCTTTGTTTCCTTCCAAATCCAGTTTTGTGAACTTGGATTGAATGTCAATGGACAAATTGACCCTTATTTTTAATTCAATATTATTCTTCCCCTCTGGCGATATGGGGCACTGGGATATGCTCGCCAGAGGCTGGAGAGAGAAAAGCACCTTCTTACCCTGAAGGAACAACAGTGGAGGGAAGAATTCTTCCATCTTCTTATGAACTCATAGAAAAGGCTTCCTCCTGTAGGATTATGATCAGCTAAACTTTGACTTCCTTACTGGAGAATCACATTGACCTATATCAAGTAATAATTATTTTATAGAGAATTATTTACATATTATTATAAATATAGTAAATGCTTATAAGCTTACAAAACACCCCATAAAATAAATAACTTGCATTTGCCTAGCACATTATGCTTTTCAAAGGGCTTTTACAGATATAGCCTCATTTGGTGCAGCAAGAGGGTTTGATACAGTAGAAGTTGTTGTTTGTCCTTCGTTCTCAAAGAGGACCAAGACATCAGGCAGATGACACCACGATGCCATGACTTGCAAGTGAATTGGATTTAAGTGAGGGAGGGTTGTGCAAAGCCACTACACTCACTTTCTCCTCTGTAGTCATTTGGGTCCCATGGCCAGATCCAGATGATCAGGGAGGCCTTCCTAATATACCTGAAATCTTACTTTGGGTATGAGAGCCTGTTCCTAACAGTGGTTCTAGATAAAAATTATGAGATAGGCCTAGAGAAAAAGTGTTACTGTTTTTATTTTACAGACGAAGAAACTAAGGCACAAGAAAGTTAAATAATTTACCCAAGTTAAATAATTTGACTCTGGGCAATGCTGATACAAGCTATGATAGCTATTTTTAAGTTTTTCATAATCATTTTCAAATATGAATGCTTGATAGTCATTTTCAATTATCCCAATTGATGGATTGAATGATGTTTGAAAAACTTTCATGCTTTCAGAATACTCAGGTAGTTTTGAAGAGGGTGTGCTATTTTATTTGGAAATTAATAGATAATTTAAGAAACAATTCAACAATAATGAGACAAGAAAGGCAGGAATAAAAATACCGAATAGGCCATATATACGACTGCCACTGGCCAGTTGATGACTATCAATAAATGTGTATGAAATCTCTGAAAGAACACCTTGGAGTGCCCAGAAAGCAAATATATGGGTGTGAACATACTTCCTATAGTTTCAGGATTATAGTTAGTGGACAAAAATCAGAGTCACTAAGAATGAAGTTTCAGTGACAGTATCCCATAAGTGACAGCACTTGAAAAGTATCCTTATCTCTGATGCTAGTAAGTGGCAAGAATTATAAAACCTACCTATACTGGAAAAGTCACTGGAAAAGTTAAGTGATTTGTTCAGTGTCCTGGCTTCAGAAATAGAAGCTGTAACCATACAAGGCAATTATATTGTGTCATTTGCCCCCAAGCAATCTTTTTCTAGCTTTGTATAAATTATCTACCTGGCAAAAACAACAGAGACTGGAAGCAAAAATACCCTTCTGTGGGTGTAATTGTATTCATGGCCACTTGGGTTTGGACTTTTTCCATTAGCAAGAACACCCTGGTGGTAGCACTAACTTTAAATCCCAATTTTGTCAACATGCAGAAGGGGTAAAAGGGAGGGGACAAAAGAGGAGGCACAGAGGACAGGAAGGAATGGAGGAATTATACAAGTATATAGAGGAGTTCAGGGCCTGAACTTTAGAAGATCCAGGACCAAAATGGATTTATATCAGTGATTCATTTCCTTTTTGTTCTCCCTTTCTACGTTTTTTCCTCTCTTGTCCCACTTTCCACTCTGTAGAGCAGAAGAGTGAAACCTGAAGTTAGAGCTAGGAATACAGTGTAAAGTTTAGATCTAAATTTAGAATATTTGGTTCATATCTTGGTTTTACTTCTAATAGTCTGTGTAGACTTGAAAAACTGATTTAGCCTATCTGAGCCTCAGTTTCTTATCTGTGAAATAAGGTTTTGGGCCCTTCAGTTCCTGTTCTAAATCTATCCTCCTAAGCTGACAGGTTTTTACTGTAAGGAGTGGCAGCTCCAATGATTATTTTCATTTTTCTGAGACTGAACATTTCATTACATTGCCTTATTGAATCACTGATTTAAAATTTAGAAAGTTCCAAAGATATCCCAAAAAATTAGTACAAGATTATCTCTCACTGAAGTTATTTGCTGACCTGCCATAGAATTGTCAAAATGAGATAACATTTTGAAATGTATGCATCATTTCCTATTGATTAATTATTTGAAAAAAGTTGAAATACATTTTTTTTTGCTTTTTGTTTGGAGGGGGGAAGGCAGGGCAATTGGGGTTATGCAACTTGCCCAATGTCACACAGCTAGTAAGTGTTAAGTGTCTGAGGCCACATTTGAACTCAGGTCCTTCTGACTCCAGGACCAGTGCTCTATTCACTGCGACACCTAGCTGTCCCTGAAATACATTTTTAAAAAGTTAAAGACTTTTATTTCATCACAGTTCTATTGAGAATCTGAGAATTTGAGCTTGCTTGATGGTAGAGACTTCACTTAATGGTATTGTCTTTCATGGAGACTTTGAGTCACACCTTAGGGCAGGGAAATAAGGCTCACTGGGAGAGTTTTCATTAATTGTTTTTTCTAGGGGTTAAGGCCTTTTTATATTTGTTAATAAATGAACTTGATTTTGGTTAATGCCTTTATTTCCCTGAGTGTTTACAGAGGAGGTAAGAGCTTTTTATAGATATGAGCCTGATTTTGGTGTTTCCAGGGAATTGTGGTTAAGGATTTGCATTATAAAGATTATTTTCAGAGAGAGGTGCAAATATGAGAAATAATAAGTCCCTTCCTCTTTATTTTTTGTCCTTATGTGTTAATTTTTTTGCTCTTACTTTTATTTAGTGAGATAAAACTGAATAAAACCATACTCAGGCCCTATATTTATGTTTCTTTGGCTCTGTCTTTGTCTCTTGAAGACAGGGGGATTCTGGGAGGACAATGGTCTCTTTCCCCCCATTTGGATATTAGTAATTTGATCATCATTTAACCACCTCAAATCACTTAAGTGTATTTAACTTTCTAAGGTTTCTTTTGTCTTCTTTGCTTACATTTCAATGATTCTATCTAGTTTTGGATTTCTCAACCAGAATAATTGAAAGTTATTTATTCTATCCAGTTTCCCCCCTTCAGATTGTAATCAGTTTTGTGGGATAAATTATTCTTGATTGTCAGTCTTTGTTCTTTTGCCTCTTGTTATACTGTAATTAAAACTTTTTTCTACTATAGATTAATTGCTACATAATCTTGTATTATCCTGACTATGGTTCTTTGCATTGGATGGAGTAGATCACTGATGTTTCTCTTTGCTTTTGTTGAATCTCATTTCATCTGTTACTCTTCCACAGTGATCCTTAGGTGTTTCTCAGGGCTGATGGGCTTAACTGGGACCTTTCACGTTAATATCTTTGTCAAAAGACCTCCAGTTCCACTGTCAGATAACATATAGTTAGAAATCTACTTTTGTTATTAGATCTTTTCATACTTTCTGGGCACAATGCCTGGCATATAGTAAGCACTTAATAAGTGTTTATTGGATTGAATTATTGAATATTGAAGTAAATTTCCTTAGGGATAGATATCTTTAAACAGAAGTGGATTTGAGAGAAGCTGTGGTAAAGACACTGTTTTAACCTCACATCAGGCAAAAAAGGCTGCTGAACTCTGCCCCAATTATGCCCTAGCAACCACAGAGTGGTTGATCTGACCTCCCTACACCTCAAAAAGAGACAGACATTTTTATTTTACTTTTTCAATGTGTCATACCACACATTGCTAGCTTAAGCATAATACTCCATAACCACCGTAGGTTTACAAATAAATTTGTTCACCTTTAAATTAAGTTCAAAGAACCTATGAAGGAAAATGCCATTTGCATCCAGAGAAAGAACTAACAAATAGAAGTATGTATGGAAGGATTTTACACACACACACACACACACACACACACACACACACACACACACATTTATACCTAATGGGAGCCATTTCTAGGGTAGGAGGGGGAAGGGAAGAAAAGAAAGAAAGAAAGAAATGTACATGATAACTTTGTTATACATTTAAAAGGAATAAGTTGTACATAACAGATTTGCAGTTTCAAGAGCAAATTATCTTTTAAAAATTCTACTATATTATGGAATTGCTTGTTTTATTTCATAAATTAAAAATAAAATAAAGAAAATATAAAGAAAAGAATGATTGTTATACGCAAGTAGGAAAAAAGGCAATGTGGTATAGTAGAAAATATGCTGGACCAGAGGTCAGGAAATAAGGGCCCTGGCCTTGCCATTAACTTGAAGTATGACCTTGTGCAAGTCTCTTAACCTCCTCTGTAAGCCGAGGGGATGCTAGGTTCCCTTCTATATCTAAGACATATAATCCTATGATCATTTCCAGTTCCAACATTCAATGATGTAATTATTTTTAAAGAAGTAATGAGTTTCAAGTTCTTTCAGAGCTGTTTCTCTCTCACTGTTATTTATATCTCCCACAATACCTAGCCAGTTCTGTCCCCCATACATAGAAGGCCCATCAACAATATTTGATGAAGGAATACATGCAAAATTAACACTTTTTTTCAATTCAAAGTGAGTTGCTGAAATTTCTCATAAATTAGATGAAAGTTTAAAGGCTAGCAAACTGCTGGCTATTTTTTTTGTCAACAGCTACAGAAATGTTGAAGAACTACTGAAAGTGATAAATTTTTGTGTGAGGACGTGAGCTTGCAGTCATAAAAATCTTTTTTGTATGATTTTGTGAAGCCTAATTATTTTAATCAAGGCAACGATACTTCAGGGTTCTTTGAACAAAATGTTCACAAGTGTTCTAGTACTCTGTGAAAAAAAATAGGCTTTCTTGAGAAAGTTTGTTTTTTGGAAAGATTGATATAGTATGAGTTTGGTATCAAGCACATTAATTTCCAAAATGACTTCTACCCCCATCAATTGTTATTTTGCTTAGGTAATGATGATTACTAAATGCACTAATTTCTACACTTTACACATAAGACTGTTCCGGAGCAAGCAAGGCTTGCATAGTTTCTTGAGGAAGTATATGATGAGATATAGAGAAGCTCTTCAGACCTCAGTTTCCTCATTTTTTAAATAAGTGGGGTGAACTTGATGGCTAGAGGTCCCTTTCCCTTCTAAATCTATGATCCTAAATATGTCAAACTATTATCTTATATAGTTTTGACTTTAGAAATTTTCTTTTGTCACATTCAATTTGAAACCTTAAATTTTAGACATAAATGAGAATGTTCTGTTTAAAATATGGACCATGTCTCTCTTGTTCCATTTCTATGGACTTGAGGTTTGTAAAGCTTCTATTTCCAATTTAATTTTCTTTTCATTCTTTGAATACCTCATATATCAAAGTAGTATTAGTTTGTTTGAAACATGTATAAGAAATATCCTAGATTATATGTGTGATGTCCCTTAGTCCTTAACAACAGGACGTATAACAACTGTGGTACATAAACTCCATGAGGGCAAGGACATTATCTTATTTAAACTTTTTACCTACTTTAAGATCTCTCATAGTACTTTGTCCTAGAATAACTGTTGAAGGATTAAACTTTAATAAAGGCATTTGTAGCATGTGCTCTGGATCTATTTTCCTAAACCAGATGGGAGGGCTGGGGCCCCAGAGGGAGGCTCTTTGTACCCTTAGCATCTACTAGCAGCTGAGGATTGTCCTAATACTTTAGCTCACAGGCCCTCACTGGTACGCTTTCCCCCTTGAATATTGGCTGATTTCAATTAGTGAGCCAGACTTCATTAGCTTTTAGAAAGGAGTATTCATGAAGTAGTAAAAACAGTTGGTGCAAAACATTCTGCTATAAAGTCATGGCATATTCTACCACAAGTATAAATAGAGTCCAGGGAAAGTGGGCTCACATTCATAGCTTATGAAACAAAAGCTCCTATGAGTCCTTTTATTGGAGTCCCCAATATGTTTTCCTTAAATTAGATATTATTCTACTTTTCTTCTCTAGTGCAGTTCTTCCTAAGCTCCCGAAACAGACACTATTATGGACTATTTTGGGGATACTGTTATGATCCTCATAGGAAAATGGAAAGTCCAAATTCCTCTAGAACCTTTGAACCTCACAAGGTTCCCCTCTGCTTAAGGGAGATGGTAGGAGGAGGCCAAGGCTGAATCACTGTCCCTCCCCTCCTTACCATATGGTGGCTCCTTTTTGGTTGGTTGGGATTGTCTCTTATGGTTCACCCATTACTTGAAGCTCTATCATCCCAACTGTCTCAGTGTTTTGTAGATGATACACAGTGTGAACAAATTTCCTTGGACAATCTGAAGATCACTCCCTTTGAACCAGGACTTTTCCACACTTAGTCTAAAGGCTATTATTGATTGATTCAATAGAGAAGTGTTCTCATGACACTTACTTTAAATAAGCAAAATTATTAATTTATTCAATTGACCCCCATCCTTAAACATTGAAACCATTTTAGCAACCAAATTTCTTTAATATCAAAATCAATTTCATGATGAAGTAGCAATTAATGTTAGCCATTCAGTTTGTAAATACAAGACAACATAGAAAAGTCCAAAAATGCATGAACTGATCATGTAAAAAATCTGCAGAAAGGGATGCAGTTCATTTATCAGTCTTTCAGAAAATACTTTTTAAGAGCAATGGTATTCTTTCAGGATCAAAAAAATTCCTATAGCCTGGAGTAGAGAATTTTTTTTAAGACTATATTTGTGAAAGCTAATTTGATTCCCCTAAGATACTGCACTTAGTATCCAGATTCTTTTTGGTTCCTGAATGTTCTACAGTTTGCTGAGTCTTCAGTAAACAATTGTTTGTGTGGTTCTGGGAGTTCAGAGTTTTTATTTTTTAAAAGTTTTTTCATCTCAAATATTATGTCAAAATATATACAGAAATGATTTAAATGCACACTTGAAACAGAAATGACTTCCTTATGATGGGCTGAGTTTGTGCCCCATGGGAGAATTTGTCTGATGTTGAAGTCATTTTTCTTTAAAAAGGCACTTTTATGGAACTAAAGAAATGACCTGCACCATTCTTGTAACTAATTCAGGCCTGCCAAATGCTAGCATTCTGATGGTTCTTCACAGCTAGCTCGACAAATGATCATGATGCTAGACCACAGGCAAGGCTTTTGGGAGGTTGAATTTTATGTGCTTCATCTCATGCTATTGAAAACGAAAATCTGTTTTGGAGTGAGTTGTTTAATTCTAGCCCAGGACCTTTGTGAAAATATTCTTAGGTTTGAGATCTATTGCCCTTACCCTTCTGTTTTTATTTCCCTCGTATTACCATTCCTTTTCTAATTAGGTCCTTTCCCAAACTAATTTTCAACACTGGCACTATCATAACCCTATCAAAGTGATCCAAATTCTGTTAATTTTTTTCAGTCAAAGCCAATTTAGCATAATTACTATTGTGCAAACAAAAAGGTGTTTTTGCTCTTAGCCTCTGTTTTCTCTTGCCTGATAAAATTTATGGAGGCAGTCCAACTTGCACAGGGTATATTTGTGGAAGATTATTGCTAAGTTAGATGTCTGGAACTTGGAATTAATTTTCCTAAAGAATCAAAGCAATTGTGGTAGCTATTATCTACCAATCTCCAGGAGAGTTCCCTTTTTTCTCAGTGAGTTCAGTGCTTGACTCACAATCTCTCTCCTCCCCAACTCCTGCCATCATACAAAGAGACATATGTTGATACTCCCTCAACCACCCTAACTTCACAGTTCCTCTACTTATCCATTTCATATGACCTACTCCTCTACCCTAGCTTGTCTGTGTACAAACATGGTCATTGCCTTGATATCGCCATCATTTACAAAGGCAATACTTCCATGTTTGTGAACTCTGAAATTGCCTTTTCTGATTACAACCTACGGTCATTCTACCTCTCCCCCTGCCTTGCAACCTCCCTCCTCCAATACTTCAAATCACTTAGCTACTTAATTATCTTCCAGGCTGTTTCTCTTGTACTAGCTACACTTTCTTTTCACCATCTTGACCTCTTGCTGAATTGGTCTCTTCTTTTGAATCCCTTGTCCTCTTATTGTATCGCTAATTTTGCCTGGCGTAATCCCTTTACATCTCCTTAATTAACTCATTATCTCACTCACTGGCAGGAGCTCCTCCAAACCTTTTCATTACTCCTCAAAACTCTCACTGCTCCCCCTTCTCCCTCTCTCTCAGTGGAGAACCTCACCTCATATTTTACTGAAAAAAAATTGAGGACATTTGCTAAGACCTCCCACTTCTCTCCTTCTCTCACAATATCCACATGCCATTTACTTGTATCTCCTCCTTTACCCTGGTCTCATATGAAGAGGCAGCCCTTCTCCTTGCAAAGGACAGCCCTTTTACCTGTACGAGTGGTCCCATTCTGTCCCATCTTCTCCAACAGATTGTGTCCTCTACCATCCCTGCTCTCTGACTTATCTTCAGCCTCTCCTTATCTATCGACTCTTTTCTTACTGCCTACAGACACGCTCATATCTCCTTCACTTGATCTATCTGTCTCCCAAAGCTAATATCCATATCTCTCCTGATTTTTGTGGCTAAGCTACTTGAGATGGCCATTTACCATAGGCCCCTTTGTTTTCTTTCCTTTCAATCTCTTCTTAACCCCTTATGATCTGACTTCTGACCTCATCACTCCACCGAAACGACTCTCTCCAAAATTACCAATGATCTCTTAATGCGAAGCATAATTCCCTTTTCTGAATTCTCATACTTTTTGGCCTCTCTTCAGCAGCGACACCATCAACCACTCTCTTCTCGATATTATCTTCTCTCCACATTGTTATGACACTGTTCTCCTCCTGGTTCTTCTCCTACCTGTCTGCTCACTCCTTGTCAGTCTGCTTTGATGAATCTTCACCCAGGTATGACCCATTAATCATGGACGCCCCTCAGGCCTCTGTCTTGGGCCCTCTTCTCTTCTCCCTCTATACTATATCACTTGGAGAACTCATCAGCATCCATGAATTCAATGATCACCTTTATGCTAATTATTCTTTTTTTTTTCTTTTTGGAGAGCAATTGGGGTTGACTTGCCTAAGGTCACAGGGCTAGTAAGTGTTAAGTGTCAGAGGTTGGGTTTGAACTTAGGTCCTCCTGACTATAGAACTGTGCTCTATTCACTGTGCCACCTAGCTGCCCTTATGCTAATTATTCTTAAATTTATTTTAGTTCTAACCTCTCTCCTGACCTCCAGTCTCACATATCCAATTACCTATTACACATCTTGAATGAATTTCCTGTAGATATCTTAAATTTAACATGTCCAGAACTTAACTTATCTTTCCTCCCAGGCCCTTCTCTCTTTTTAACTTTCTTAGTATTATTGAGTACCACCATACTCCCAATCAACCAGGTTCACAATCTAGGTGTCATTCTCAATTTCTTACTCTCTCTCATCTCCTGTATTCATTCTGTTTCCAAGGCCCATTGATTTTATCTTTATAACATATTTCTTCTTTCACTGTCATCATCCTGGTACAGACTTTCATCACCTGATGCCTGGGCTATTGCAATGGCCTGCTGGTTGGTCTGCCTACCACATGTCTTACCCCACTTCAATTAATTCTCAAATCGGCTGTCAAATTGATTTTCTTAAAAGAAAGGCTTGATCATCTAACCACCTCCCAAGTCAATAAATCTCAGTGACTCCCTGTAACCTCCAGGATTAAATATGAAATCCTTTGTTTGGCATTCTGAGCCTTTCATAACCTGCTTCCTTTCCTCCCCCTCCAACATTTGAAGTCTTCTTTCATTTTATATGGCATCTCCTCACACAGACATGCACTGATATCCAGTGACACTGGCTTCTTTGCTATTCTTCTTACTAGATGCTTCACTCCAGACTCTGGACATTTTCACTGGCTATCCCCCATGCATAGGATGCTCTCCTTCCTCATCCCCACTTTGCTGCCTTCTTTCAAGTCCCAGCTAAAATCCTTTCTCTAGCCCTCTTAATTCTAGTGCTTTCTATCTCTTGATTATTTCAAATTCATCTCACACTCTCACATACACATTTGGTTTGTTTGTACATAGTTATTTGTATATTCTCTACTTGTTTCATTGTGAGCTCCCTGAGAGCAGTGATTCCTTTTTTACATTGTGTATATGCAGAACTTAGTACAGTGTCTGACATATAGTAAGTGCCTAATAAATATTTACAGACTAGCTGACATTTATCTTTATTCATTTTTCTCATACTTTGATTATTATTATTTGTGTTAAAATTGTATCTTGTTATAATCCCCCTGACCCTCCCCCCATTAGTATAACAAGTGAGCTCATACATAGCCAGTATAAAGTGGCAATAGCAGGGATTAAGGTTGCAAAGAGGAACCTAAAAGTCACATACAAACTATCCCAAAGATCAAAGGAGCATGATTTACAAATTTTATCATATATTAACTAAAAATACCATTCTGGTAATATGTGTGGAATCAGGGGAAAATATCTAGACTCAGCTGTCAAGGTTTTTGATCCTATGATATGTAAATCGTATGTAAAGTAAGTCCCAGACATCTGCAGCAAGAACAGCAGGACCACCAAAAGGTGCTGATAATTTTGAGATGATGGGGGATGTATGAACTTTAAAGTTTTACCAACAACTTTGAGATGATTTGGATATGATAATGAAGTAACTCAAGGCAGCCGAGATAAATCAGTCTGTTTCCCCCCTCCAAAACCCGTAAATGAGACCCCCGAACTCTTGCTCCCCCTTCTTCCTGAGTACTCTTTTATGTCCCATTAGGTCCATGTTGCCTAGTGCTTCCTACTTTAATCCATGGTTACATGAATGATACTCTCCATCAGTTATGCTCTGACTCTCCCCTTCCCCATCTTCTTTATGCTTCCTGTCTTCCCATCTTCTTTCACTATCCCATCCCTTCTCCCCACACTGTTTGCCTCTGTACCCATTCTTTTGACACTAGTCTCTGTACTTTCTGGTACCCCCATACCCTCTGTGATTATCCCTCTGTTTCCTGCTACCATCATGGTCTTTCCCAATGAGTACCTAAAGAACCAAGTGTGCCTGTGCCCATTTCATAACTTCATAAATGATCAATTCATTATTATTAATAATAATTGACACACATAGTGCTTTAAAGTTACCAAAGCATTTTTCATTGCAATATTATACATGTTGGTTAGATTTCCAGGTCATGAAACCATTTAACCAATATTATACATTTCATTTTCTTTTTTAAAATAATTTTTTATTAATTTATATTATATTTATAATTTTTAATTAATGTCTTTTTTATAAACAAAAATTTCTCCAGGAGCCCTCCTTCTTTCCAGAAAGCCATTTCACATAACATGCAATATTTTTTAAAGATCAAAAAAAGAAAAAAGAAGAGAGTAAAAAAACTCAGAAGTAAAAAAGTAAAAAAAAAGTAAAAAAAAAACTCAGAGTAAAAAAACCCAGAAAAACTGAGTAATACATTGAAAAAGTCTGAAAATTTGTGCAATGTACCACATTCATGAGCCTCTCCCATTCTGCAAATCAGTGGGGGCACATTTTCGACAACAATATAAAAGAAAAAGAAGAAGAATCCAATTATACTGGGTAAGTAGCTATTATATTATAAAATATTTCAGTGGAGGGAAGAAGGGAGAGAATCTAGAACTCAAAGTTTTAAAACAAATGTTAAAAATTGTTTTTACATGCGACTGGAAATAAGGTATATAAGCAATGGGTATAGAAATCCGTCTTGCCCTACAAGAAAGTAAGGGGGGGATGGGAGGGATATAAGAGAGGGCAGATTGGGGTAAAAGGTATTCAGTATGTTTGCCATCTTGGGATTGGGGTAGGGGAGGGATAGGGAGAAAATTTGTAACTCAAAATCTTGTGGAAATGAATGTTGAAAACTAAAAAATAAATAAATAAAAATTTTCAGCATATCAAAACATTAAAAACCACACACATAGGCCAACAGTTTCAAGGAATGACCTGCCTGCCTTAACCCTTGATCTTTACGTGGAGTATTTTTCCCACTCCTGTCTTGATCCCTTCTTTGTTCCAACAGCTGCTACTAGTCTTTTTACTGAGGGTAACTAACAGGCCTCAGACCTGTTGGTAAGTTAGGGGGATGTCTAAGTATGTGAAAACTTTCCTTGGTAGAATGGACAGATGAGAATAATTTGTTCCAACATCAATAATGGTGACTGAAGCATGTGCTGACCAAGCTTAGAGCTTGGTCAGATATCAAAGGTACCAAGGTCATCTACTGCATCCTGGGCTATCACCAGTTGTCTTAACGTTTGTCTTGCAATTAGATTTTGATGACTCTGGAAGAGAGAGTGAGGCTGATGACTTTGCACAACTTGGCTTCACTTAAATCCAATTCACAAGCAGTCAAGACATCATCCCATGATGTCAGAAATCCTCCTAGAAAATGAAGGATGAACAACTAAACTTCCTTCCCTTTCTTCCCCCTTCCTGGACATATTTGAGTATCTCTGACCATCTCTGAGTATCCTGGACATATTTGAGTATCACAGGAATCTCGTACTCTGTTCTTGGGGCCAGGGCTCTGATAGGTGAGATTTTGTCTCATCTTGCTTGGAAGGATACCTCAGTACTACTTTGTGACTATACTTCACAGTACTCTTAGTATAACTAACTCCCTCCTCTCAGCTTTCTTTTATGTGTATCTTCCTCCATTAGAATATAAGTTCCTTGAGGACAGGGAATCTCTCTTTTTCTTATTCACTTTTAGTGAGGATAACCCCAATTCCATCCTAGCTACCTCTGCCCTCTCCATTCCTGGGATGAAAGAGGCAGCACCATGATTCTCCAGAGGGTAGCAGTGGTAGAGCTTAGACATCTGGTTCAAGACCACAAACCAATGTCCATTCATTCTCCTTGCAATTTTTGAGTCTAGGGTCTTCCTAGTTTCCATCTTCATTCTCTTTTCACTGAAATTGGAAATGGCTTTTTTTAGGTTTTCTGCTTCTTCTTTTGAAAACATAGCAATTTCATTGATGTTTGAAGTCCTTGAAATATCAACTCAAATTAGTGAGTTTGAATGTCTAAGGCCACCTAATCATAGGTCAATTATAACCATAATTACTTTGGGATTCTGAGACTGATGGATCTCTTGAGAGTTTAGGAATTCTAAGTTGCAATAGGATATACCAATTAGGTGTCCACACTGTTTGAGATAAGGTGATCTCTTGGAAAAGGGGGGCTACCAGGTCAACTTAAAGAGGGATAAACTGGCCCATAGAAGAAAAAGGAGAGCAAAACTCTCCTAGTGGGATCAGGTGAGGAGCAGTGCCTGCACTTATAGCCTGGGTGAGATGGTCTTATAAAAATGTTAAAAAAGAAAGTTTAAGGTAATATATATATGATGCTCTTGGGATGGGATTTTTGGAGGAAGAAATAAAGTGGTACATACAAGTGTGGGTAGTTGTACTAGCACACAAATGAATCTACCTAAGAAATTGTTTTACCAAAATAACCTGGCATGTAGGGTGGGTGATTCTTATTCTTGTCCCTGCATTTGTGATATTTGCTGTTTCCAAAAGACTTTTTGGAACTTCTTGAGAACAATCTCTTAATGATGCCAAAAATCTGTATGAAAAGTAAAAAAAAATCCCCCAAACTTAATGATCTACTTTTTACAAGTTGAGAAGGCTAGATTTGAGGAAATATTTTGATTTCTAAAAAGGGGAAAATATACATTCTTAAAATGATAGTTCAGGAAACATAATGCCAAACATCAACATTCCTGAAGAGCTTATTATAGTCATAGGATAATGAAATCATAGACTGATAAAGTTCTTGGCCAAACTCATTATTTTACCCATGGGGAAACTCACATTCAGAGAAGTTAAATGACTTGCCTAAAGAACAAAAAAGATGATCTCCAGTATGCTGGATGGCCTCTTCATAGAAGATCAAAGGGAAAACATGGACAAGAATTGCATAGGATGAGAAATCATGGTGGGGGGACTTTCAATTACATCTAGTTTAATTCCACCCACAGTTATGAAATTATGGATCTACCAAAGTACTAAAATACTACACAAATTATGTGTGAGCAAATAAAAGAGTGATTACTATGAGGTAGTATGGATCCATTAAAAATAAATTATGTTAAATAGTTATAGAATGGTGCAGTATAATGGTATTACACTCAAATAGAAATGTGTCCCCACCAATTTCATGTTGACTTAGAAAACCACAAATTAACATTATTTATGTTGTATATGAACATCTGTGGGTTAGTGACAGTGCCATTATGTAGTTTCATAGCTGTAGTGCTGATTAACAGACTGATATTAACCTGGAGGAAGATCTCTTGTGGCCTGCTCAAGCCTCTGTCCTTGGTCCTTAAGGGCTTTATTGAAAGCATAAATGTCATGTCTATTTAACTATGTATTATAGGAAACCAAGAGAGTTACACTGGACAAAAGAAGAAGGCAAAGGTTTAGCTACTACAACTATGATAAAAGATCTTCATGGGACCAGAATCAGGACTGAGGTGCTGTAGGGCTTCCTGAATTATAGCTCTATAAAAGATCCCCCCTTTTAAGAGTCAGATTGGTTCCAGAGACTGGGCTACAGCTAAAATTTCAGGGTTAAGTGACTCAACTCTGTTGACTGGAAATATATAGAACAAAGAGGCTATTTATCTTCATAATATTTCTTCCCTTAAGTGTAGGGGCATCTTTGGGTATCAGGATGACTGAAAATGAACCTTTTAAGGTAGAATAGTCAGTCATTTAACCAATCAAAAACCACTTATTAAGTAGTTATTATGTTAGGTACTATTAGGTGTTAGATACTGTTATAAGTTCAAAGGGGATAAATACATACCCTGCTTGAAAGGAGGTCACAGTCTAATGGAGAAGATAACATTCATAACTATGTACATGCAAGATATATACCATTTGAATGAAAAATGATCTCAAAGAAAAATCCTGGTGCAGGGGAAAGTTAAGGAAGGGAAGGGGTTTGGGACTAGGAACATTATCTTGCAGAAGTTTGATTTTGAGCTGAGTCTTGAAAGAAGCTCAGGAAATCAGGAGGCAGAGGTGAAGAGGGAACAGTTGGAGGATCTTGTGTGTGCAACAGCAAATAAGCCACTGGCTGTTCTTTTAACTCCAAATACAGCTTTCTTTTCACTGTACCATGCTGAGGGGTGAGAGATCATGAAGAGTCAAGTATGACTCTAAAGTTGTGAATCTAGGAGGATAGAAATATTAGTGAAGCCTCAATATAAAGAGAGAAGTTCATGGAGTGTGTCTGACTGTCTGATCAGATCAATGTGAACTTGGGATGCTCCACCACAGGTTGGGCACAAATAGACCATATGAACATTTGGGGCAGATTCTCTAAATTTGTGTATCTTGTGTTTCTTTCTTTTCTTTTTTGGAGGGCAATTGGGGTTAAGTGACTTGCCCAAGGTCCCATGGCTAGTTTTTGTGTTAAGTGTCTGAGATCAGATTTGAACTCAGGTCCTCCTGACTCCAGGGCCGGTGTTCTATTCACTACGCCACCTAGCCACCCCAATCTTGTGTTTCTTTCAAGCTACTTCAATTCTGCTTTGCAGAATTTTCAGTATTAGGGAGGCCTCCATAGAAAGAGAGAAGTTAGCATCTTTATTATAACTCTGGGGATTAGTTCTATGCCTCAATGAAACTTGCTTGTTTTGCTTAGTGGTAATCCTTTTTGCTAACTCTAACAGAGAGATTACTATGTTGGGTCAAAGGCCATGGTGTTTTTTTTCTTAGATATGCCATGTTATATTTTTTCTTGCCTTGTGTCAGTATCTAATACAGTGCTTTAAACATAGTAGGTGATTAATAAGTGTTTATTAAATTGAGTTGGATGTTGGTGATCATTGTTTCCATTCTTCTTGTTGTTTCTTTTTGATTAAGGTGGGTGATATACTAAGGAGGAGTTCAAGTGTGCTAGGTTTTCATTCTATTATTCACTCTAGAGAATTGAGGAGGCATGCCACAGTTCTCAAAGACATAGTTAAACTTTCCTTCTTCCATAAGACTTCAGATCAAGCATGTAGGGTATAACCTGCCCAAGTCTAGTTGGTAAGGAAGTCTACTGATTTCAGTTCTATATAGATCTGGACCTGGGTGAAGGAAGTAGGCAGCAGGGTAAGAGTCCAATACAATTATTTTCCTAAGCTACATAAGGGATGAAGTACTGGCACTCTGATTGGGTCACCTGGGAATATGATAGAGACTCAGAAGATCCTGTATAGTCTAAGGGTGTGAATAGCTGCTGGACCTTTTAAATAAATAACACAAGAGTGTAAATAGAAGTAATACTTCTATAAGTAGAAATAATAGTGTATTTAAACTAGAAAACCTGAATTTGAACTCTACCTCTGCCATTTATTGGATAAGTGCCTTAAATGCTCTACTTCTTCATCTGTCAAATGAAGTTATAGTGGATAGTCTCCAAGGTCCCTTCCATCTCTAAAATTCTGTGATAGTTAAGGGAATGGTAGATCCTGATCAGGGAGGCTATGGAGGTATGGTAAATGGAAACTGACCAGTTTGATGTTTTATAGACATGAGGAGCTGCTGCCTAAGGAAGCATTGATGAAATTCAGAGCTGTTAGAGGGATGACATGGAATTTATGTGGGAACTGACTAGTCTGGTTTATTGACTGGATGCACCATGACAAAACCCTTAAACACATCCAGGGAGTTACAGGGAGAGGGTTTCAATTATAAGATCTTTGTATTGAGAGCGAGAAGTAATCTTAGGGATCATCTAGTTCAACCCCTTCATTTTATAAGTGAAGAATCTGACACCCAGAGAGATGAGATGATTTGTCCAAAATTACACAGGTAGTAAGTGTCAAAGCTGGGTTGCCAGCACTTCTAGACCAAGTCCAATGTTCATTCCATTGTGTTATGCTGTCTAATAGTGTCTCAAGTAGGAAGAGCACAGACTTCTTCCATCATTGTTTACTGAATATTTCCCTCTGCAGAACAGTCAGAAGCTAATGGAAACAGCTCATTGGAGTTCCTGTCTGGGTCATGAGAAGGCTGTGATCTGGAGTTAGACAAATCCATTAAGATAGTAGAGATAATCAAGACAGCAGGAAATAACATGAAATTTCACATAGAATT
Source organism: Gymnobelideus leadbeateri (assembly GCA_011680675.1). Lineage (NCBI taxonomy): Eukaryota > Metazoa > Chordata > Mammalia > Diprotodontia > Petauridae > Gymnobelideus > Gymnobelideus leadbeateri. The sequence continues at coordinate 130,601 of WOXC01009446.1, read as the reverse complement.
AAGCACATAGGCAAGGGTAAGCAGAATGGCAGAAGAGATCTAAAAAAAGGATGAGTTCACTTCTAGATGTCTTTAGTAGCTCCCCATTGCCAACATAATAAAGTAGGAGCTTTATAGCTGTCCACAACGTGGCTCCAACTTGCCAATTCTGCTTTATTTCATACTAAATGCTTTGCATTCCAGTCAATTTGGACTACTTTCCATTCCCTGTTCTTTTAATGCTCATTCTCCTTGCCTTTGCTAATGCTATTCTCCATAACCTGGACTCTTTACCATGTGAATGCTTTCTCTTTTCCATTTCTTTCCTTCAAGACCCAGAACAGATGCCACCCCTTCCACAAAGCATTCCCTGATACCTTTAGGTCAGGGATTTCCAACCTCTAGTATGAGTACATGGGGGGTGGTGGTGGTGTGAGAAGGTTGCCAAAGAGTATAACTGGCAATATATTTTCCCAGTGAAATAAATCTGTTTATTTTTATTTCTTATGTGCATATTCATGGGAAATTTTAAAATATATTTCCTTTCATAATGAACAGGGGGTACAGGGAGGTTTATTGAAAGCAAGGGATACAGGGTCCAAAAAAAGATTGAGAATCCTTGCCTTTGGTGAAAGTGTTCTATGCTTCCTCAAATTTGTCATAGTATCTTATCTAGATATCTTCATTTATCCCATTCTCTTATTTGTATACTTATCTTTGGTTTTATTTGATCATAAGCTACTTGAGAACAGGGCTTATGTGGTATTTATTATTATATCCCTGGCACCTAACCATAATGTTTTGTGATCTTATAGGCACTTTTTAGATTGCATTGAATTGATTAGGGAAGTCTCCATTGAGGAGGTGGTACTTGAACTGGGTCTTGAAGGAAGGTATGGCTATTAGCTGGTAGGGATGGGGAACACAGTACAGAAGGTAGCTTGTGCAAACAGAGTCAGACAGGTGAGGCCAGAATGAGATTGAGGAATAATGAGAATCTCATTGACTGGGATATTGAGTTAGTGAAGAGGAGTGGTATAAAATGAGTCAAGGATGGTAGATTGGGGTAGGAAAGAAAAACCTTAATTGTCAGGATAAGATATTTGTGTTGTACTTGGCAGACAATGTGTAGCCACATGATCAGACTTAAGCATAAGGAAGATTACATTAGCATTAGGATGAATAATGGATTAAAGAAGGGGAGGAATGGGAAGTAAAGAAACCAGTTGGGAGAGGGACTGAACTTAGGGTAGTGGCAATGGGAATAGAAAGGAAGTGACATATGCAAGAAATGTTATGGAGATAGAATTGATAAATTCCAGCAAATGATTATATACACACATCTACAAACATAAATACATATATACATATATGTATATATAAATGTATGCATACACACATATATGAGAAAAGTTATGTAGACAGAATCAATAAAACCCAGCAAATGATTATATCTCTCTTGAAGGAGAGGGAAGAAAACTTTTCAAGTTTTGAGCCTGGATGATTAGTGTAATCATCAGAAATAGAGAATCCAAGGGAATCAGGATTTGAAAAGGAGTTCATATTTAGACTTGTTGAATTTGAGGTTCCAATAAAAACAGATGGCAACATCTTACAGGCATTTGAAAATGGCACACTAGAGTTCAGAGGAGAAATAAGTGTTGAACATTTACATTTATGAGTCATACATAGATAATGATAATTAAACTCATGGAGATAGATGAAATTACCAAGTGATAGGACATACATGGAAACTAAGAAGTCTGTAGGCAAAACTTTGGGGATATTCAATTTGAAAAACATTTATTAAGCACCTGCTATGTAAAAGGCTCTCTGATAAGTGTTAAGCACAGGGGCTACAAAAACAAAAATGAAAAATAGTCTCTGTATTTAAGGAACTTACAGTCAATTGGAAGGTACAACATGTAAACAGACAAATATAATTTGGGAGGGAGATAGAACTGATAACTATTAGGAAAGGAAAGACTACTCATAAGAGATGGTAACTGAGCTGAACCTTGAAAAATTTTTAGTGTTAGAAAGGAGAAGACAGGCTATGAACGGTATCGAGGCAGGGATAAAAGTAGTACAGTGTGGTTGAACCATAGAATACTTAAAAGGAAGTAACACAAAATAAGTCTGGAAATGTAGGGAAGTACCAGATTGCAAATGGCCTTAAATGCCAATTTGAGAATTTTGCATAATATCTTGGAGATGATAGGGAGGTATTGAAGATACTTAAATAGGAGGGTAGCATGATTAGACCTGTATTTGAAGATTACTTTGGTAGCTGTGTAGAGCCATATTTAGGGTGAAGGGAAGATCAATGAGTGGAAGAGATGAAGGAGCAGTCTGTAAGTGGGAGGAGAACCTGCAACAAATGCTAAGTCAAAGTTAAAGTTGAAGGAGGAAGACAAAGGAGGAGGGCATTTCAAGAAGTATGGGGTGGTCAGAAGTGTCTAATACCAAAAGAAAGCTTGAGAAGGATGAGAATTTAGGAGAGGTAATTAGAAACCTTTGGGAGATCACTTTCAGGAGAGTGGTGGGGAACAACACTAGATAGACTAGAACATTACTAGGGAAATATCACTAGGATTATGAGATATAAAAAGTCATGTGATGAGGTATAGTTGAGGGAGCCTGGAGAAGAAAAGATACCGTTTTGCTCAAAGAGGGAAGATGTATTCTATAGTGCTCTGGAGGACAGAATGAAAACCAATGGGTTGAAGATATTGGAGCTCAGATTTTGCCACAACATAAGGGAACTTTGAGAGATAATGTGAATAATGGGTAGAGAGCCTGCCTTGAAATCAGGAAGATCTAGGTTCTGATCCTGCCTCTAACACATACTTTATGGTGATTGTGGTCTAATCACTTAACCCATCAGTACTTTAATGAACTCTCTAAGACTATAAGTTTCAGGAAAGATTACTATCTGCATTGTTAGAGGGAGTTTCTTTACCTGAGAGTGCCCTATGCCACTGAAATCACAGATGAAGTTGCTACTACTATATGGAAGCATTATTAATAAAAAGAAAAACAATGCCTTCAACAATATAGCCTTGTGAAATATATGAAATCCCTGTTATTATAAGTGCTCCAGCAGAGAATGGACAAATCTATCGTAGAAAGTTTTTTTTTTTTATTAATGGGAATAAGTTTAGACTAGTTGACTCATAAGATCTTTTGCTATTCAGATATCTGGTGACTTACAGTTAAGATAGCTAGATGATTCCCCCCCCCCCCCATTTTTTTTGATTGAATGTTTGGTATTAAACAAAAAATGTTTAAAATGGGGCAATTAAAAAAAAGGATCCCTCACACTCAGATTGATATAAATTTCTGGGAAGTTAGTTGAATGCAATGTTGTCACCTAAGCACTGTCTAGCTTATTAAAACTTCACTGAAATAAAACAAATGTTAGAAGCTATACATGGATTTGAAATATCTTGTAATAATCATTAATTTAAGTGACATCTCCTTTCCCACCACTTAATTTTCTTGTGTATCTAACAAAAATAACTATAAAAGATAATCAAATTATTTACCCACTTCTCTGCTTCTGGGGGTGATTTTACTCTCTACTTTTTAAAGTCTATTTTTGCTGTATAAAAAAATTGAAAGAATTTTATGTTGTGCTCAATGAGGAATCATCACCACAAGAAAATATTGCCCCTATATTATATTGATTTACATTTACAATTAACATTTATTTACTAATATAATTGTGTATGTAATAATATTAGCAGATTTATCATTTGTGTTGATTGCAAATATTTTAATGCCTTAATATTATTGGCCTATTTCTCATTCAATGAAGAACCTAAAACCAGTAGCCATTCTCCTGACTTAAAAATTTTTTTTAATAAGAAACAGAAAAGGGTAAAATAAAGGAGAGTGACAATGTAGGATGGTGACAATGTTTACAAATTCTTTTTTTGCAATGCCTTTTCCATATTTTTTCTGGGAAGGAAGATTCTCTCAAACCCTGGTAGAATAACAAACACATCAGTCATTTCCTTTGATTCAATTAACTTCTGATTTTTCAAATCCAAGTAGTTCTGGCAAATAATGATCTGGCAAAGAATTTTTGGAATTAGGTATAAAATTTCTCCATTGGCTTTCAGGTCTCTGTGCTTATGAGTGGGTCACAACAATTTATTTTAACCAGGGGCAATAGATAAAGTTACCTTTTATCCCCCACTTCCATTTTATGTGGTAATAACCCCTCTTGCAAGACCATCTCTCTGTGCCATAAATATAACAGCTATTGACATAAATGGTGTGGAGCATGTAAGTTAGCACTCCAGTGCTGATAATCTTCTGATGTTTGTCATACCTCAGACTTCCTGACTACAGTCTTGCTGGCTACAGTTAAGGGATTTAGCATCTATGGTGCTAAAAAAAAAATAGAAAATAAAAAACAAATGGAAGGTATTCCCTTGTGTATTTAGTTCTACCCCTGAGGTTATATTCTTTCATTTAGTATTAGCAGATCCCAGACTCAAATATTTATATATGCCAGGAAAGCAATAATAACAACTATATGCTCTACCTAAACATTTTTTCACTTTTTCTTAACACGGATGTGGGCAGATGCCATTTTGTGCTTTTTATGGAGCTTGGGAGCAGAGCTTTTTAAAAATCATCATAAGAATGAGCAACTTTGACTTTGACAGGTTGATCAATTGCTTATAATTGAGATTTTGAATAGATACAGAGTATTATACCAATTTCTCATGGTCTGCCCTGGATCGAATTTAGAATCAAGATTGTTAGATTTGGAAGGAGCACATCAGGGTTGTACTGGTAAATGTTTTAACAACCAGCTTTCAAAAAAATGCACATACAATACACTTTTAAATTCAATCTCCATTATAAACATCTTCTCCATTATTCTCTTCAGTCTGGACAATCCATAAAATAATAAATGGAGTCAATTTCTGAGGTGTAAATTTTTAAGCTGAAAATTTAACAGTTAAGCATTTTAAGGGCCTGTTTGAGGTAGCTCTAGCATTTCTGATCCAATTATTCATTTTATTAATGAGGAAAACAAGGTCAAGAGTGATATAATGACCTGCCCAAGGTTACATAGGTAAGAAGTAGAAGAAAAGGTATTCAAATTCAGGTCTTTTGACTTCAAATCAAAATTCCAACTGTTTTTACCTTTCTTTATATTCCTAGCACTTATTAGCATAGTGCCAGGCACATATAGTAAGTGCATAATAAATGCTTATTGACTGATAGATAAACCCAGTATTTTTTCTACTATATTGCTAATTTCTTTGATTTTGGAAGGCACTGAAGAGGATAGCTTTCCTATCACATCAGAGAAGTTCATGTCTTCCCATGAAGGCTTTCCCCCTTTTTCTAACTGCTTAGTTTAATTTTATAACTACTTTTCCTCTTATAATTGTGTCCACTCCATTATGCATTCTGAAAAGCAGCATTTATAGCCATTGCCCCACAGAGTTTCTGTGTGCTACAGAACCATCTTCCTTTCCATGAAAACCATTGTGTCCAGCTGGCTTCTTGCTGCAACATGGCCCCCTAGAAACAAGTTTCAATGGCAGAAGTACAGGACTCTTTTAAGCAGGGGAGGAGGAAAAGTTCTTCCTTTTTAGAAGAAAAAAAACCCCTAAATTGGTCAGCCAAAGAACAGCTTTTTGTGAATAAAAGATATTCCCATTTTAGCAATTGCAGGAGAATTTCTATTCCCTCCAGTCCAATGCAAAATGTTGTTGTTCCTTAAAATGCTCTGAGTGCTCTGTTCAAAATACATCACAGAGCCCAGTCCCCCTCGTCACTCAGAATGTTTACAGCCTGAAAATGAGAACAGTGAGAAGGTTGAAAGGCAGCTGGGACCAGGAACAGATAGGTACATATGCCCCCTCTCTTTAGCAGCTGCAGCCCTGTAGATGGCTCAACAGCTAATGTCGATTTCCCCCCCACCCCCAAGTTTGGTAAGTGACTCTGCAGTACATCGCCAAAAGACTTGAAATGTGAGGATGTTAAGTAATGTCTTTTCGCTGTGCCCTGCTGTTCAAATGTTCTCAGCTTTGACAAGTCATCTCTCTGGAAAATGTCTTCAGAATGTCAGTCACTCTGGCTTCCATGCTTGCCATTTGCATGTTGTGCACCTGCTGGTATCTTTGGTTGAAATGTATTGTTTTTATTTGTTATCCTCCCTCCATACCCACTCCTCATCAGTGCCCAGCAAAAGTTAGATTACAGGTTTTATTTTTCTTTTATGTATGGTTTGGAAATGCTTCATAGGAATCTATAAATTTTTCCTTGAGTTATCAATGTGCAATATCCAAAATTATAACAATATATAATTTGCTAAGTATTTAAAACACAATACTATATTTGAGATGGATAGATAATAGAAGGCTAATCAAAATATATTCTTTTATTTAATGAGTCTATATTTTGGTTTTGCTTATGTCTATGTATTCTTCTGAATTTAATTATCATGTGTATTTGTTCTATAGAATAGGTAACAAAATGATAATTTCAAAGCAAAGTAATTTAGTGTTTTAAAATCCCATGATTGCTTAGTTAAGTCTCTTGGCTTTGAAAAAGGTAAGGAATTATTGGACTGAAAGGAAGCTATAATCTTTCTCCCTCTCAACAAAGAGGTATAACTAAGAATGATAATGCTTTTCCCTAAAGAATGACTGCACTGTGACTGGAAAGAATATAAAGTCTTGGGGTGTCTCCTCAAGAATTTAAGTTCTTTGACGTCAAGGACCATTTCTCTTTTTGTCTTTGTATCCCTATAACCAAACACAGTGCTTGAACATAGTTGGCTGTTGTCCTTTGTTCTCAAAGAGGACCAAGATGACATCACAACGTGAGAGTCAAGTTACAGTGTGTCTGACTGTGGCTGATTAGACCAATATGAGCTTGGAATGCTCTGTCACAGGTTGGGCACAAATAGTCCATGTGAACATTTGAGGTGGATTCTCTAAATTTGTGCATCTTAAGTTTCTTTTTAGCTACTTCAATTCTGCTTTGCTCATAGAGAACAGCATCTTCTCTGATGAGGGCATAGCATGCTAGGTGGTCCTGTGCCAGTGTCTTACATGGCATATGAAAACATAGTAGGTGCTTAGTAAAGGCATTTGAATTTAATTGAAATCCTGATTTTTATGTAAAGCATTATGTTATCCTGTATGTATAATGTGAAGGTGAATAAAACATAATCCTTTTCTTCATGGTGAGATGAATGAAATCCCTGAGTTTCTGAGTAATTAATAATCAACTTGTTAATTAGGCTGGCACATAATAAATTGGCGGTCAGCTCTCTCTCTCTCTCTCTCTCTCTCTCTGTCTCACCAAAGACAAAGACCATGGAAATCGTTGAATTCTTGGTTGTAATCCTAGCTCCTTTGCCTTCTGGAATATAATATTCTAAGCCCTCCACTTGTTTTGCTAAATTCTGTGTGATCCTTAATGTGGTTCCATGATATTTGATTTTTTTTCTGATTGCTTACAATGGTTTTGTCTTTGACTTGGTAGCTCTGGAATTTGGCTATAGTTTTTCTGAGAGTTTTCATTTTGGGATCTCCTTCAAAAGATGATTGGTGGATTTTTTCATTTTTTTATTTTGCCTGCTGGCTTTAGGATATGGGGGCAGTCTTACTTGATAATTTCTTGAAACATTATGTCTAGGTCCTTTCTTTTACCATGAATTTCAAGCAATCTGATAATTCTTAAATTACCTCTCCTTGATCTATTTTCCAGGTTAGTTGTTTTTCCAATGAAATATTTCACATTTTCTTCTTTTTTTTTTCATTCTTTTCACTGTTTTATTTTTTCTTGGTGTCTCATGAAGTCATTAGTTTCCACTTGCCCAATTCTATTTTTTAAGAATTTTTTTTCAGTGAACTTTTGTACCTCTCCCCCTCCCCCCCTTTGGACATTCTTCCTTTAAAGGAGTTATTTTCATCAGTGAGTTTTTATACTTCTTTTTACAATTTGACCAATTCTTTTTTTTATTAAACAAATGCTTTATTAACTTCTGTTTTACATCATTCATTTTTGTCAGATTTTGAGTTACAATCATTTTCCCCCCATTATTCCCCTACCCAACCTCCCAGAATAGCAGTCCCACAAGATATCGCTTCCTCCAATCTGCTCTCTCCCATACCTTCTCCCATACCCCCTTCGACTTTTCCATTAGAGGAAGGTGAATCTTTGTGTCCCAATGCCTGCCCATCTTATCTCCCCATGACAAGCAAAATAGTATTAATAATAGTATTTATATATATTTGAAACATTTAATGTTAAGACCTCGAATTTCAGATCCATTTCCTTCTTCCCTTGTCACCCATTCCCTCTGGGGAGATAAGTAATTCAGTATATGTTGTACATGTCTAGCTATGCAAAACATTATCATAGTAGATATATTGTACAAGGCTGCTTACAATTCCCTCCCACTCATCCCACCCCCCACCTGGTCCATTCCCCACATGATCCTGTCCCTCTTCTATAGTGGGTACTTCCAACCACCCCTCCCCCCAAGGATGCCCTCCCATCCATCTTCCCTCCTCTCATCCCCCTTCCCCCTATTCTGCTGCAGGTTGAGATATCCCATTTAGCATGTATGTCATTCTCTCCCTGAACCAAATTCAATGAGAATGTGGTTTTGCCTTTTTGCCTTCCTATTCTTCCCCCCCTTACAACCACTTCCCCTTGCTTCTTCTACATAAGATAGTTTATCCTATACCCTACCCTGTCTCTCCCCATCTCCTCTTGCCACTTTCCTCTCTCACCTCATAATTTCATCCCTTGAGTATTCTCCCTTCCCAACAAATTCAACCTATGCCCTCTATCCATATATAACTGTAACCATATACACACACATTCACACATGTACTCATATGACCACACCCCCTTCTTCCATTATTTTCATAGTGAGAAAGATATCATCAGTCACCGTTATTGCTTTTCCATATAGGAATGTAAATAGTTCAACTTTGATAAGTTCCTTTTGATTTCTTTTCACTGATTACCTTCTCAGGCATCTCTTCCTTCTTGTGTCTGGATGTCAAATTTTCTATTCAATTCTGGTTTTTTCCTCAGGAATGCTTGAAAGTCCTCTATTCCACAGAATGACCATATGTTCCCCTGAAACAAAATACTCAGTTTTGCTGGGTAGGTGACCCTTGGGTTCATTCCCAGCTCTTTTGCCCTCTGGAATATCATATTCCATGCCCTTCAATCCCTCAGTGTAGAAGCTGCCAGGTCCTGGGCTATTCTGATTGTGTTTCCACAATATTGAAATTGTTTCTTCCTGGATGCTTGTAGTATTTTCTCCTTGATCTGGGGATTCTGGAACCTGGCTATAATATTCCTGGGAGTTTTCTTTTTGGGATCTTTTTCAGGAGGTGATCTGTGGATTCTTTCAACCTCTATTTTGTCCTCTGGATCTAAAACATAAGGGCAATTTTCCTTGAGAATTTCTTGAAGGGTGATTTCTAGGTTCTTTCTTTGATCATGGCTTTCAGGTAGTCCAATAATTTTTAAATTGTCTCTCCTGGATGTATTTTCCAGGTCAGTGGTTTTTCCCATGAGATATTTCACATTGCCTTCTAATCTTTCATTTGTTTGGATCTGCTTAACAGCATCTTGATTTCTCATAAAGTCATTAGCTTCCATTTGCTCCAGTCTAACTCTGAAGGAATGAATCTCCTCAGTGAACTTTTGAGATTCTTTTTCCATCTGGCAAATTCGACTTTTTAAGGCATTCTTCTCCTCATTGCCCTTTTGGGCCTCCTTTGCCATTTGAGCTAGTCTATTTTTTAAGGTGTTGTTTTCCTCAGTCAGGCTGTTGACCCTCATTTCATACTTTTCCTGTATCCTTCTCATTTCTCTTTCCAATTTTTCCTCCACTTCTCTTATTTGATTTTTCAAGTCCTTCTTAAGGTCCTCTATGGCCTGCAACCCGCTCATGTTTTCCCCTGGGGCTTTTGGAGCAGGACTTCTGACCTCACAGTCCTTTTCCCGCTCTATGCCCCCAGAATAGGAGTCTAGGGTTGCATTTTTCTGTTTCCTTTGCCTTGGCATGTTGCCACTTAATTACTTGACTTTTGGGCTTGTTGCCACACTATGGCTTTAAGGCCAGATAGAGGAATTTTCATCCCGAACGTGTGAGGGGCAACTTCTGTTTCTGGCAAGCTGTAAACTCACCCACGACTTCCACCCTAGATCACAATCTAGATCCAGGGAGGTTAAAGCAAGAGCGACTACCCCCCAAGACTGATCACTGGATCTCCCTACAATTAATTGCAGGCCAGGAGCTGGAGCTGCATCTGAAAACTACAAAATGGAGTGTCTCCTCATCAGCTTCTAGCCCCCAGGGGAGGAAGCTGACGCATTCGCCAAATAAAGGTCCCAAAGTCCATAGGACACTAACCTCTTACTTTGTCCTAGGCATGTCTATGTTGATAATTCTGGAGTCGACAAGCTACTGGTGTTCTGGGGTTCCTCCAGCTGGCTGTTGGCCCTGGTGCCCTGGGGCTAAAACCTCAGCTCACGGGGACCTGGGCTCTGCTCAGCCCGGCTTCCTGTGCTCTGTGAGCTGCGCACTGCCGGCTCCCAGACCACTGCGCTGGTCCTTCCTGCAGGGCTGCTGGACTGTCCTCAGTGGGAGGTTAGCTTCTCTGTGTCATTCTGTGGGTGCTGGGGCTCCAGAAGTTGTTCAGAGTCCCCTTTTACATAGTTTGGGGGGAATCTGGGGGCAGAGTGGCTTGGATGAGCTGTTTCTACTCTGCCATCTTGGCTCCGCCCCCCAATTATTTTTTTTTAATATTATTTTTTGTGCCTCTTTTGACAAGCTAATGTCTCTTCATAATTTTCTTGCATCTATCTCATTTTTCCTTATTTTTCTTTTGTCTCTTGTAAAGCCAAGCATGAGCAGCTTTCCAGAAGAATGCTACTATGAACAGCTTTTCAAGGTTTTGATTACACCTTATAATGAACACTCCATTCAATAACAAATCAGAGCAAAACATTCACAGTAAATCAAGGTACAGCATTCACAATGTTACAACTTATCACAGAAAATCAAAATACAGCATTCACAACAATTTATCACTAAAATGGCCACATAGTTTTCATCACAGTGGTGACAAAGTTTTGAACAAAGACCAGTCATTTAGTAACTCAATCATTCAGTCATCCTTAAGGAGGTTTGCCTCCTTAAAGGACACCAAGTACAGTAGTCAAAGTTCTCCACTCATGGGGCACACCAAGTTACAAATCAATCACTTATTCAGTCATCATTCAATTCAACTATCAGAAAATGTACAAGCCCTCCACCCCTAGGACACTGGTAAATTACAGTTTCTCAGTCAGTACACAGTATCCAAGTAAAGTCTTCTTTCATCTTGACTTGGGGTGGTCTCTCAGATTCCCTGGATCCCCTTCCATGGTCCCAGATCCTACCTGGATTAACCAAACTGTCACCTGGGTTCAAAGGCAGGCAGCTCCCAGGTCCTTGTCCAGCTCTCCACACACTTCCTGTTCCACACTGAAGCTCACAGCGTCCAGTCCACCTTAAATCCTCCCCAGTCTCTGTTCTGGAGAAGTCAAGGCTCAACAAAGTCACAAATAGGTTCATGCAAAGCACCAGCATCAGTCAACCTTCCTCAGTCTTCGGCAGGTCCAGGTGGCTCTTGGAAATTATCAGCAGCTCTGGCTGGCCCTTGTACTCAGCAGAAGTTTCAGGTGGTTCCCAGAATCAAAAATCACTTCATCCAGGTTCTCTAAATAAAAATTATTCTCTCCAGCTTAGGGGGGGGGGTCTTTCTTCTTCAGCCTCCCTGGCATCACAAGCCTCCACAAAGCTTGCTCCAGGAAATCTGTCTGACTCAGTAGGGACACACACACACACACACACACACACACACACACACACACACACACACACACACACACACGCAACAGGAGTTCATACTTTCTGTTTCTTTAACAGAGGTTTGATTAATTACTAAGTGCTAAGTACTTCTTAGCTTTGCCAATACAAAGTGATCAAACTACATTACTATTACACCTCTCTCATGTTTTATTCTTAAAATCAATTTTTAGCTCATTCAGGAATTGTTGGCCTTATGTTCAATCTACATATTTTTCCTAGCAATTTTGACATCATTGTTGTCTAAGTTTGAGACTTGATCTTCCCTGTCACCATTATAGCTTTTTATGGTAAGGTTCATTTTTTGTTGTTGTTTTCTCCTTTTTTTCTTTTCTTTTCTTTTCTTTTTTTTTTTGGAGGGGGCAAGGCAAGGCAGTTGGGGGTTAAGTGACTTTCCTAAAGTCACATAGCTAGTAAGAGTGTCAAGTATCTGAGGCTGGATTTGAACTCATCCTCCTGACTCCAGGACCAGTGTTCTATTCACTGCACCACTTAGCTGCCTCCTTTTTTCACCCTATTTCTTGACTTTGAACTTTAAAGTTGGGCTCTTCTTCCTGGGGTGTTGGTGGGGGATGGGGTACTGTTCCAAGCTTTAGGCTTTTTTTACATTGTTATTTTCTGAACTAGTTCTGGAGGTTTTGAAATTTTCAGTGCTTCCAAAGTAGAGAGAAGTGTAGTCACTGCTGTCCTGATCTGCACTCTGATTCTCACTCAGGGAATGTCCTTCATTCCTTGAAGCCATAATACTGCTGCCCAGGGACTATGCTCCCTTGGGACCAAAAACAGTACACATTTGCAGGGTTCCTGACCCCTTGGGATTGCAAGTGCTCCTCTCTTCCATGGAACTGTAACCTGAAAGTGGGTATGGACAATGGAGTTCTAAACAGCACTCTGTTCTATTCCCACTACTGGTACAGGAGTCTCCTGTAATCTCTTTCTGATCAGTTGCCAGATCCACTTACAATCTCTTGCTTGAGGGCTCCCAAAGCTAGTGTTGCTACTTCCAAGGTTCACAGCTGGTGTTGACACCGTTAGCCCGTACCCTAGTGTTACAGATCTTTCCTTCTGCCCATACCCTAGTGTTACAGATCTTTCCTTCTGATCTCATAAGTTGTCTTGGGCTAGAAAAATTCTTACCATGACCTTTTGTTGGGTCAGCTGCTCCATAATTTGATTTGAGGTCCTATTTTAAAGCTGTTTGGAGGGAAGTGTTGGGAGAACTTGGCTGTTTCCTCTACTCTGCCACGTTGGTTCCACTCCTGGAAGTCCCCTTCATTAAGAATTAAGGGGCAATTTCTTTTATGCCACTTCTTATAGTAAAGTTATCTTATCACTGGTAGCCTATTATAGCTTACTGACACCTATAATGTACATCTTTACTACTCTTTGTGTCACTAAAAATATTATGTTGAATGCAAGAAGTCCCAGAATATTACAGGTCCTCCTCTATGCAATTCATTACCACCGAAGACATTGTTATAATAAATCATGAAGAAAAAAATGAATGAAGAATGTATAACATCCAGATTGTAACATGCCTCTCATCAAGTTATTCTATCAATATGTACTTGGAAAGTCTTGGAAAGACACTGCAAATGGACAATGAGTTGGGTCCATCATTTGAATAAGAGGAAGAGAACAAGCTAATTTCCATTGCAACATTGTGCAGTGCATAATCCCTCCCTTTCCCCTGAATCCAAAGCTTATCATTTTCATTCTAAAGTTCTTCTTGAGATGCTATCTGACTGCAAATAATGGAGGAACATGCCCTCTGAACAAATTTAAAGAATGAATATGTAAAATGTAAATTAAAAATGTTAGAAGGCATTATTTGTGTATATTTATCTATCTATCTGATCTAAAAAGGTTTTATTAAAACTATTTTTTATGACTGTATCTTTGTTTTCAAGGAAGTAATAAAATGAAGGAAAATTTCCAGCTCTTTACCCAATCAAACTTATTCCTATTGTTGCCTTCTGCCTTCTGCTTCTCCTCATTTACCCTTTTTCCAAATGCACTTTGCCCTAGTCTGCTACTGCCCTCGGTTTACTGCCCCCAACTATCCCAGAATTTGATAACTTCTTCCATGCCATTGTACCTAATATTGCCCTCCCTGTCACAGCCCTCAGTGGTGGCCCCTCCCCCCAACCCCTGCCTCCTTTTATGATTGTCACTGTCTTCTTTGTTTAGAGCTGGATTACTGAATAAGCACACAAGACATGTGCCTGAGGACCGCTAAGGTACAGCTTTCAAACCATCTGTTGACATGCTGCCTCCAGCTTGTATATCATCTAAGTCCTGCTATATATTTGATAACTCTATAAATATTTCCTCATCTTTTATCTTTCTTGGAAAGTGAAAAAAGCACTGGACTTGAATTCAGAAGACCCAAATTTGAATTCTAACCCTGCTACTTATCAACTGTATGAAACTGAGCAAATTACAACCTCTCTTGGCCTCAGTTTCCTCAATTATTAAGTTAGAGGATTAGCTTTAATGATCCCCACAGTCTCTAAATCCTATGATCTGCGTGTTGATGTGCCCTTTAGCCCTAAAGAAATTGCAGATGCCCACATATTACCAATTACAGGGTTTTTGCACCTAAAATTTAATGCTAGACTCCTCAAAGAAGCATACAATTATAGGAAGGTTTCTTGTGGATCCACTTATCTATTGACCTACCATCAGTACAAAGGTCATTTTTTAATGATGCTTGGGCTGTGAAATAGGAGAGAACAATGATCAATGCCTTGAGTGCTTTACTTTGCTTTGCTAATCATTTATCAGCTACAATCATTTTGATAGGATAAGAAATATAGTCTTCTGTAGAAAACCTGTGTGTAAGCAAACTATGATGTAGTTTCAGGAAAATTCCTCTGTTAGTTGACCTAAGGAGTGTAACTATAATCATTATAAAGTGTGAAACTATGTTAATAATTTTTATATTAAAATATAATTAGCTGCCCTGAGCTCATGATGTAAAAGGGACCTGCTTGAGCCCAAATCCTACTTCAGCAAAAGGGTGCTGACCATTTACAACATAATTAGCCTGTTGACACCATTCATGAATCAAGACAACTATAAAAAAAGTGAATCTTGTATCTCAGGGTCTCAGACTGTAGTGGGTGTATTGCAGACTACAACCTTTGTTCCTCCTAATAAAGGTTGGTTTCTTTTCCAGAAAGATTTCCCAGTTCTTTTTTATAACTGACAATGGTTTGTTTCTCAAACATCCCTTGTAATGTTAACTCTTCAATTTATTGTGCAGGGCCTTATTTGGTAAAGGACCAGAATGTGTTGATCTTGAATCTGATTTAATAAGGGCAGATTTTGGCCCTTACCCACAAACAATTCTGACGATTGATAAGAGTACAACAATTTTGTAACGTAGGTAGTGAAATTATTATCCTTATTGAGCAGATGAGTAGACTTAGGCTCTGAGAATTTAAATAACTTACTTATATTCTAGTTAGTGCTATATTTACGACTAAAACCTAGATTATTATTTTTTAAATTGAAATCATCTTTCCATTTCCATCCTGCCTATTGCAAAAGTAAAAAGATAAGGAGATATTTATAGTGTTAAAAGGTTTTTTTTTTTTTTTGAAATTTAAGCAGATAATATAAGGCAGTTTTTATAGGCATCTAAATTATGATTTTTCAGATTTTTATGTATGTATAATTTGGTAGCAAATAAATTGGATAAAATGTGCTATAATTTTATAAAATATCATATACTAGCAAAAGAAATATTTTCTATCCTATTCATTTCCCCACTTTATTTATTGTTCCTCTTTTATTTTGTTATTATAGGTAATTTTGAAACTATTATTCTTGTGTTATTTGGGAAAAATGTATTATTTTTGCAGAATGCTTTATTTCATTCAATGGCTGTTATCTCCCCCATTAGAATATGAGTTCCTTTAGCCAAAGATTTTCTTTTGCATCTTTTTGTAACCCCAGTGCTTGGGGTTACACAGAGTAAGTGCTTAATAAATGTTTATTGATTTGATTGTCCATTTTTCTCCAATTTTTTTGGTTTGCTTTATATATTTGCTTTAGTTTCATTGCTTCACAAGTCCTAATCTAATACTTTATCTTGGCATGGAAGTGACACTGGTTTCTTGAGGTTTGCTACAAGAGAATAAGCTCTGGCATGTTCTGCCCTGCTGGAAAGTGCCAGAAGCAGCTCTTGTCCTCTGCCACCAGAAGGTGGCAAACTTACTTCTTGCTCTCAGCTGCCATTTTCAGACCATATCTTGGCTACCATCATTTACCAACTTGTCCTTTGAAGTTTACTCCACCTACTCTCTCCAGAAATTTGTCACTGCCATCTACCAGCCTCCATTCACTTTCCTTATTTCTCAAGGAATTCAGTAATTTGATATTCCTCTTAATTCCAACCTATTCCTTGACAATCAATCAATCAATCAATCAATCAATCTAGCAATCAATCAAACAACTAGAAAGCATTTATTAAGGGCTTAGAATGTTTCAGATCCGGTTTTTTGTTGGGGGCAGAGCCAAGATGGCGGAGTAGAAACAGCTCATCCAAGCCACTCTGCCCCCAGATTCCCCCCAAACTATGTAAAAGGGGACTCTGAACAACTTCTGGAGCCCCAGCACCCACAGAATGACACAGAGAAGCTAACCTCCTGCTGAGGACAGCCCAGCAGCCCTGCAGGAAGGACCAGCGTAGTGCTCTGGGAGCCAGGAGCCGGCAGCATGCGGCGTGCAGAGCGTGGGGAGCCGAGCCGAGCAGAGCCCAGGTCCCCGTGAGCTGAGGTTTTAGCCCCAGGGCAGCAGGGCCAGTAGCCAGCTGGAGAGACCCCAGAACACCAGCAGCTGTGGCAACTCCAGAATTATCAACATAGACATGCCTAGGACAAAGTAAGAGGTTAGTGTCCTATGGACTTTGGGACCAGTATTTGGGGAATGTGTCGTCTCCCTCCCCTGGGGGCTAGAAGCCACTGAGGAGACACACCATTTTATAGTTTTCAGAGGCAGCTCCAGCTCCTGGCCTGCAATTAATTGTAGGGAGATCCAGTGATCAGTCTTGGGGGGTAGTCGCTCTTGCTTTAACCTCCCTGGATCTGGATTGTGATCTGGGGTGGAGGTCGTGGGTGGGTTTCCAGCTTGCCAGAAATGGAAGTTGGCCCCCCACACACATTCGGGACAAAAGTTCCCCTGTCTGGCGCCAGGCTGTACTGTGGCAACAAGCCCAAAAGTCAAGTAATTAAGTGGCAACATGCCAAGGCAAAGGAAACAGAAAAATGCAACCCTAGACTCCTATTCTGGGGGCATAGAGCGGGAAAAGGACTGTGAGGTCAGAAGTCCTGCTCCAAAAGCCCCAGGGGAAAACATGAGCGGGTTGCAGGCCATAGAGGACCTTAAGAAGGACTTGAAAAATCAAATAAGAGAAGTGGAGGAAAAATTGGAAAGAGAAATGAGAAGGATACAGGAAAAGTATGAAATGAGGGTCAACAGCCTGACTGAGGAAAACAACACCTAAAAAATAGACTAACTCAAATGGCAAAGGAGGCCCAAAAGGGCAATGAGGAGAAGAATGCCTTAAAAAGTCGAATTTGCCAGATGGAAAAAGAATCTCAAAAGTTCACTGAGGAGATTCATTCCTTCAGAGTTAGACTGGAGCAAATGGAAGCTAATGACTTTATGAGAAATCAAGATGCTGTTAAGCAGATCCAAACAAACGAAAGACTAGAAGGCAATGTGAAATATCTCATGGGAAAAACCACTGACCTGGAAAATACATCCAGGAGAGACAATTTAAAAATTATTGGACTACCTGAAAGCCATGATCAAAGAAAGAACCTAGAAACCACCCTTCAAGAAATTCTCAAGGAAAATTGCCCTTATGTAAAATAGACCCAGAGGACAAAATAGAGGTTGAAAGAACCCACAGATCACCTCCTGAAAAAGATCCCAAAAAGAAAACTCCCAGGAATATTATAGCCAGGTTCCAGAATCGCCAGATCAAGGAGAAAATACTACAAGCATCCAGGAAGAAACAATTTCAATATTGTGGAAACACAATCAGAATAGCCCAGGACCTGGCAGCTTCTACACTGAGGGATCGAAGGGCATGGAATATGACATTCCAGAGGGCAAAAGAACTGGGAATGAACCCAAGGGTCACCTACCCAGCAAAACTGAGTATTTTGTTTCAGGGGAAAATATGGTCATTCAGTGGAATAGAGGACTTTCAAGCATTCCTGAGGAAAAAACCAGAGTTGAATAGAAAATTTGACATCCAGGCACAAGAAGTAAGAGATGTCTGAGAAGGTAATCAGGGAAAAGAAATCAAAAGGAACTTATCAAAGTTGAACTATTTACATTCCTATATGGAAAAGCAATAACTGTGACTGATGATATCTTTCTCACTATGAAAATAATGGAAGAAGGGTGTGTGGTCATATGAATACACATGTGAATGTGTGTGTATATGGTTACAGTTATATATGGATAGAGGGCATAGGTTGAATTTGTTGGGAAGGGAGAATACTCAAGGGATGAAATTATGAGGTGAGAGGAAAGTGGCAAGAGGAGATGGGGAGAGACAGGGTAGGGTAAACTATCTCATGTAGAAGAAGCAAGGGGAAGTGGTTGCAAGGGAGGGGGAGAATAGGAAGGCAAAAAGGCAAAACCACATTCTCATTGAATTTGGTTCAGGGAGAGAATGACATACATACTAAATGGGATATCTCAACCTGCAGCAGAATAGGGGGAAGAGGGGATGAGGGGGGATGATGGATGGGAGGGCATCCTTGGGGGGAAGGGAGGTTGGAAGTACCCACTATAGAAGAGGGACAGGATCATGTAGGGAATGGACCAGGTGGGGGGTGGGATGAGTGGGAGGGAATTATAAGCAGCCTTGTACAATATATCTACTATGACAATGTTTTGCATAGCTAGACATGTACAACATATACTGAATTACTTATCTCCCCAGAGGGAATGGGTGACAAAGGAGGAAGGAAATGGATCTGAAATTTGAGGTCTTAACATTAAATGTTTCAAATATATATAAATACTATTATTAATACTCTTTTGCTTATAATTGGGAGATAAGATGTGCAGGCATTGGGACACAAAGATTCACCTTCCTCTAATGGAAAAGTCAAAGGGTGTATGGGAGAAGGTATGGGAGAGAGCAGATTGGAGGAAGCGATATCTTGTGGGACTGCTATTCTGGGAGGTTGGGTAGGGGAATAATGGGTGGAAAATGATTGTAACTCAAAATCTGGTGGAAATGAATGATGTAAAATAGAAGTTAATAAATCATTTGTTTAAAAAAAAAGAATGTTTCAGATCCTATTCTAGGTACAGATGGTACAAAGACAAAAAAATGAAATCATACTTGTTCTCAAGGAACTTAGATTATATTAAACCATTTCTATATCCACATTGATGTTCCTGTAATCTAATCCAAGTTACATATTAAGCACTTATTTTCTGTAAATCAGAGTGCAAGGAGTATAAAGATAAAATGAAAACCCCTCAACAAACATATTTCACACTGAAACAAAGTTGTGGGGAGGACAAATCAACAATTAAGGGAATCAGGATAGTATTTCTGTACAGGAAGGTACATGAGTTTAGCCTTGAAGAAAGCTACAGATTCTGAGAGGTAGAGGTGAGGTGGGAGTACTTTCTAAGCATGAGGAATAGCTTATGTGTAAAGCATGGAGGTAAGAAGTGGAGAGTTGCATTTAAGGAACAGAAAGGAAACAAGTTTGGATGAAATCATCATGTAGATGCTGATGAATCCTCCGTTCTGGTGCTTTCTGCCACTGCCTTGTAGAGTTTGACCATCATTTTTGCACTCCTCTTTTCCACTGTGCCTCATTTCCAGAGCAATGTCAAATAATGATAGTAGTAGTAGTAGTAGTAGTAGTGGTGGTGGTGGTGGTGGTGGTGGTAGTAGTAGTAATAGTAGTAGTAATAGTAGTAGTAGTAGTGGTAATGGTAGTAGTAGTAGCAGTAGCAGTAATAGCAATAGTAGTAGTAGTTGAGCTAGCATTTATATAGCACTTATTATGCACTGTGCTAAGTACTTTATAGTTATCTCATTTTATCCTCATAATCACCCTAGGAGATAGGTACTATTATTATCCCCATTTTACAGATGAGGAAACTGAGGTAAACAGATATTAAGTGACTTGTCCAGATTTGAACTCAGGTCTGCTTGACTCTAAACTCTGAGCTCTATCTCATTTGCCACCTAGGACTGCTTCATGGTAGGGTCCCTCCACTATCATATTCCTGAAGAAGAGACCTGCTACTGATCTCTATCCTCTCTTGTTGCCCCTTTTCTCCCCCCCACCCAACATTTGCCTGGAAATCTCCTCCCTGTGTCCATGATCTCCCACTCCTTCAGGTGTCAGTTGCCCCCAGAGATTCCAATTCCCTTGGATCCCTCCCAAGAGAAGTAGACTTTTCACTCACCAAACTCCCAGACCCCATCTAGTTTAAGATCCTCTTTCCCTCACCCATCTCTTTTCACTCATAGGAACGCTGGGCAGTGGAACCCCTTCCCACTTTCTTCCTCTTCCTCTCCCTCTCCCTATAGACTCTTCTCTTTCTGAAACCACAGAAGTCACCTTTCCCCTCATTGTTAGCTCTTGAATTGACCCCAACACATCATTCACTTCTCTTTATCCCCATCCCCCTTTTTGTATGCTCTCCCAGGTTGTAATGTAGTCCCACAAAAGAAGCATTCACCTGTAGGAGGGGTATTGCCAGACTCTGTCCTTAATACTCTGTCTCCCTTACCACTGTTGCTTCTACCAGATTTCTACCTTCACCCCTGTCTCCTTGGGTACATTTAGAAAGAAGTCTGTTGTCTCTATTGTCACCCTGTTGCTGTTACCGTCCTTACCAGATGCATTTATTTACTCCTCCTGAGGAGGCAAATACTCTCTTCAGTTCTGGTTTTCTTTCTAAAAATGTTTTGAATTCTTTTTTAATTGAATAACTTTTTTGTCACACATGGTTAAGCTCAGATTTACAGGATAGGTCGCCTGGGGCTGTGTCTTGAGCTCTGCAGCTCTTTGGAACACATTCTATTCCTTCCTCTTTTTTCTATGAGTGAAGAATACTTCTGCATTATTTGACTGTCCTTTCCTTTGTATTTAAAAGTCTTTTTCCTGTTGGCTTGCAGAATTTATTTATGATTGAATTGTTAAATTTAAGCACTATGTTTCTTAGTGTTTGCAGCTTTGGATTTTTGTTATTTTTTTTCTGGAGGTGATCTTTCTTTTTTTTAAAAAATGTTTTTCCCAATTACATGTAAAGACAATTTTCAACATTCAGTTTTTTTGGGAAAGATTTCAAGTTCCAAATTTTGAGTCCCTCCCTCCCCTCTCCCCAAGATGACAATCTGATATAGGTTATACATGTTCAATCATGTAAAGTGTATTTCCATATTAGTCATGTTGTGAAAGAAATAGAACAAAAGGAAAAAATGAAAAAGAAAAACAAAAGACTAAAAAAGTGAAAATGTATGCTTTGATCTGCATTCAGACTCCATAGTTCTTTCTCTGGATGTGGATAATATTATCCATCACTAGTCTTTTGGAATTGTCTTGGATCATTGGCTTGCTGAGAATAGCTAAGTGTATCCTAGTTGATCATTGCATGATGTTGCTGTTGGTGTTCTTCTGGTTCTGTTCACTTAAGAATTCTTTCAACTGAAATTTCACTTTCTGCATTTAGAAATTCTAGGTAGTTTTCTTTTGTTATTTCCTTCATTATAGTGTTAAGGTTTTTGGCCCTATGTGTTTTTCTGGGAGACCTATGATTCTTAATTTATCTCTGTGTATTCTATCTTCAAGTTCAGTATGTTTCATTTGCCTGATTGCTACATTTTTTCTTAATGTCATTGTTTTTGCTTCTCTTCTTTTAAATTTTCCTTCACCTCTGAGTATTTGCATTTCTAATCTATTGTTTTGTTTTGTTTCTTTGATGAGGCTTGCCATTGCAGATTCAAGTTCTAACGTGTTCATTATTTTTGTTGTGCAGGACATAAATTCTACTCTCATAATTCTTATCTCTTTTTGAAACCATTCAGGAACACTCATGGTTCTGTGTTCTCAAATTCCACAGGGTCCTCTATCTCATCAAGTATTGGATCATTTTCCTAGGAATAATAAAGGAATTTCTATTATTCCTATGTACCCTATGGTACAGTGGATAGAATGCCAGGCCAGGAAGACTTATCTTCCTGGGTTCAAATTTCAGCTTAGATACTAGCTGTGTGACCCTGGTCAAGTCACTTAACCTTGTTCCCCTCAGTTTCTTCACCTATAAAATGAACTGGAGAAGGAAATAGTAGACCACTGGAGTATTTTTGCCAAAAAAACCTCAAATGCAGTCATAAAAAGTTGGGCATGACTGAAAATGACTTAACAAAAACCAAATTTATTCATAGATGCCAGAACTCATATATTAGATCTGGAGGTCATATTTCCTTTTGTTGAAACTTTTCCTGTTGATTTATCTGTTTATGTTCAAGGACTTAAGAGTTTTCTTCTTCCTGAAAATTATGGTATTTTCAGTCTTTTTTTTTATGGTTTCCTTAGGGGTTGGTTCTCAAAGTATCTCAGCTTTCTCTCATGATGGTCAACTCATGGTTCATCAGCCTCAGTCTCTGCCTCAAATGACTTTTGGGTGGTCAGAACTAGTTCCACCTGGAAGCCATGCCCATTCCCTTAGACTTGGTGGAATATTTCATAGCTCACCACCCTCACTGTGTCCTGTCCTGGTGACCTGTCCCCCTCCCATCCATTATTCCTTAGTTCTCTAGCCTTACATAGGCAGTCCAGAGCTTGCTTTCTCTAGCACTGATGCTGCTTCCAGGTTGCAGCCCCTGGTAGGCTTTTGCTCCTGAAGGACTATGGCCAAGCTGAATGTTGAGGCCTGAGCAAACTTCTACAGTCTGGAATTGGACTCACTACAGCATGGGACATAGAAAAGGGGAAACGGGTGCAGGAGTGGGTTTTGATGTAAGTCTGTTTCAGATCTGCTAGTGCAACCTTGCTACCAATAGTGTAAGAGGTGGGTGAGCAGTGCTGAGTAAGCTCTGGATCAGTGGTTGTCAGTTGCTGGGTTTTGGGGAATTTAAAAAAAAATTTCTTTTAGATTCTATATGTCCTAGACCTCCTTTTCCCTCTCTCTGTTTCTGTCTCTCTGTCTCTGTTTCTCTGTCTCTGTTTCTCTGTGTCTCTTGTGTATGTCTGGTTGGAAGAATTATTCTGTCACTATAGAGAAAACTTTAGGTGTTGGGAAGTTTTAGAGTGATGGAAGTCTTTGCTCTCCTTTGGTACACTCCTCAGTGTGTTGTGAGAAAATGAATCAGGGCTGTGCATGATGGTCACATATGGGATCCCTGTGCATCATGTCATCTATGAACTAGGATCGTATTTGGAAAGCAAGTATTTTCCATGTCATGTTGAACTTGTGTGTACTTTAGGTACTTCTGTTCTAGCACCCCAGCCTCCTCAGCCATAGCTAATACATTCTTTACACTGAGACAAGCTTTACTAAGTACTGGCCTGGGTAGAGAAGTGTTCCTGTAGTGAAGGCATTTGAAAGACATTTTAATACGGTGGCACCATGCAGAGGACATTAATCTTTCTTGTGATTTCCTTTTATTGTAACAATGAAAAGACTTCTAATGTGCAAACCTCGTTAAATCAATCATCCTTGGGAATTTAGATGCACAGTATGATAAAGGCAACAACTCTGTACCTTGAGGCAATTTTCCATATGCTTTGAATGTTGGGATTTTGGAAAAATAAGCATTTTGATGGATTTGTGATAATGTTTAGAAAATGTAATGTTCAAGTTGGACTTTATTATACAAAAGAAATACATACAAAATCCTAAATTATTAATGTTTTAGGCTTTAGTTGTAATTAATATTTGTTTTCTTTGATGTCTAGGATCTATTCTGTTTCCTCTTTCAACCTGCTATTTCTTGAGTTTTTTACTCTGGAAGGTGCTTGACTCCTCAGAAGGGGAAGTAGGTTCCCAGTGTTTTAATTCCACTTCTTACCTCAGTTTCAGTGTACCCAGATTACAAATATGACTCAGGTATTGAACAGACAGTACTACACAACTGAATCTAGAATCATGAAGACCTTAGTTCAAATCTAGCCTCAGTCACTTACATTAGCTATGTGACCTGGGCAAGTCATTAAACATGTTGGCCTTAATTTCCTCAACTGTAAAATAAAGGATAAGGTGGTGAAATAGATGGAGTCCTGCTGGGTGGAGTCTGGAAGGCTTGAGTTCAAATCTGGCCTCGTACACCAACTAGCTGTGTGACCCTGGGCAAGTCATTTAACCCTGTTTCTCTCAGTTTTCTCATCCGTAAAATGAGCTGGAGAAGAAAAAGCAAACCACTCCAATATCTTTGCCAAGATAACCCCAAATGGGGTCACAAAAAGTTAGATACAACTGGACAACAACAACAACATAGCACCTACGTACTTCCCTGAATTGTCATGAGGATAAAATGAGATAAGACTTTTAAAGTACTCTGCAAACTTTAAGGAGCTTTATAAATGCTAGTTATGATTGTTATTCCCACACTGAAAGCAGGATTGCTGTATAATAAAGAATCACAGAATGATTATAATTATTTGAGAGGTTGGCATTCAAGCCTCACTGAGATATTAGCAACAGGGCTACTTATTAGCTATTTTACATTTCACCTCTTCTGAGTACATACATATCCATCACTGCCAAGGGAGTGCTTTCATTCCCTATTGTCAACCAGGTTGCCTTTCCCACTGTTTCTGCTGCAACTTCTTTGGTAGCTGATTGCCTACCCCTGCTTAGGTGCCTAGGAAAGGAGGAAGACCCCAGATCTCCTTGTGAGATCTCACATGGCCCTCTACTAAAGGAAAGTGCCAAGAACAAGAGCAACCCAGTCTCAGACACAGTTTTGCCTCAGAGACCATGAGCTTATGGCTGCAAGCCCATTGGGGAGATACCCTTCTCTCTCAAATGACTTTTGGGACCTCAGGTCAAGGCGTGTAGAAGGAAGGGATATGAAGGTTGACCCTTTAGTATAACCACAGATTTCTGACTCAGTAGCCCATTAAGAGTCCTCACAGCCAACCGGAAGTCAGAGATATCTATATTTGCTCTGAAGTATAGGTCCCCTTCTCCCATCTAACAAGAATCCCCAAGGGGTTGCTACATACACATTGTTGAGAGGCAGCATGGAGTAGTAGATAGAAGGCCAGCATCACTGTCAGCATGATTTGAGTTCAAATCCTACTTCTGACACTGATAGGCTCTGTGACCTTGAGAAATTCCTTTAACTTCCCAGTGCCCTAGGCAATTCTCTCAAGAATATGAATTGCAGAACTGGTCATGACCTACTTTTATAGTGGGAATTTCCTTACCAGGAGATCCTCACACAGATAAAAAATCACAGGTCCAACGTCCAGATTCTGCCCTTTCCCCAGTTTTATGGCTCACTCTCCTCTCCTCCCCCAAATCTATTGCTACTCTTTAAAGGAAATGGTGGTTCAGGGAAGACTGGAAATGGCAAGGAAAGTCCCATGTAGAGCTAGTCTCTGAAGGCAGTTCTTGGTACACATAGAAAGCACTTAATAAAAGCTTTTCTTTCAAGATAAAATATCCTCAGGGATTCATTCTGTCAGATTCTGTCCATATATAACTTCTTTCTGGTTTTAAGTAAGGTACTTTGGGAAGCTATAAGTCCAAGACTCTGTTGAATTACCTCTTATGTCCACATGGGCCATGTCTACAGAAGTTGAAACATAATTTTGGGGAGGAATAAACAGAGTATATATAGTTGTGAGTTCTGGAGTTTTAATGTTAGAATCAGATTGACCAGAGAAAATGTTTAATCCAAACATTTGTAGTCAATTGCTTCATTTTACTCCTTGGAGGAAAGGAATTCATTCAATATATTTTTCTGTTGCTGGGCTTTCTCTAGGGTAATAACACACACTCAATGTGTGTGTGTTACTGCTCTGTGCCACACTGTGGTCATTTTTACATACAGCATTCACTAGTGTGGTGAGCTATGTGGGACATCCATGAACAAAATGAGGAGCCCCTTGCCATGTTTTTCAAAACCTTATTTCTATTCCAGGTCATGTTGGTTGAGTCAGAGACCAAGGACAGGGATGAAGGGTCATCAATGTATACTTCCCCTACTCACCAAGAGGAACTAATAGAACCCCTGCACTGGAGGTCAAGATGGAGTGAAGATGCTGACCTTGATCCTGACCCCAGGTATCCCATGAATTAATACCACCTGGTGAACTAGCTTTTCCTAATATATCAACTTCTCCTTGATTACAAACTTGGCATCCAGGGCAACTATCTTAACTCTTTCAGGATAGAAATGTAGATTTATGTCATCCTTTGTGGGACCAGAACTTTTCCTATTTGTGTCTCTCTCTGCTTTGTTTTGAATCTCCCTCACATGACACTGAGTTTTTAAAAGCAGAGCCAAAATATGGGGAAAGTGTGTTCTTAAAAAATAGTGCGTGTTTAATTTTATGAAACTTAAGAAAAATCAAGTATCTCATGTATAAAGAGACACCATTTTATGGGATATTTATGGAATGGAAACATTTTGCAAAACGGAGATTACATTCTTACACTCTGAGAAAATAGGAAGAAGCAGCCATTTTAAAGAAGTCAATGATTGTGCCATTTTGCATCACAAAGAGATGGCTGACTCAGTCATCCCACTAGCATTTGTCAAACACAGGCTCCCCTCGGGAGAATGTTTTTACTAAGCACCACAGCCTTGAAAGAGAAGTAGGACATTTGATGTATTTACACATGGATAACAGCATTACATGACATCTTAGTAAACTTACACTATCTGTTAATTGACAGTTCAGATCTCCCTGGCTCAGGGGAAAGCAGGACTGTGTGAAAGAGGTAAACCATTCATTTGCTGAGTTCTAGCCACTGAGATAAATGATTCAACTAGTCACTTAACATATATATTATATACATACATATGTATGTGTCTATATATGGTACCTTTTTACTCTTTTTTTATTCTGTAAAGAAGGTTATAGGTAGCTAGTATCATACTTTTCTCATCATCTTCTTGATGATGATGATGATATATTCTTTTATGCAAAGTGTTTGGTAAATCCGAAAGTACTACATAAATATCTATTTGATTATTTATTGATATTATATTTTGAAAATTAAAATAATTATTGAAATATAATAATTTAGAATTAGAATAATTAGAATATTATTATTCTACTTAGAATTAGAATAATTAATATGATGAACACAATATTCATATATTATATGTAATACATTTTTATATATTATGTATAACAATAATAATCATAATAGGCTTGTGTGGTGCTTTGTTAAGCATTACAGACTTAGTTAAACAGATCCGAATCCTGTTTTAGGAGTGTATAACTTCAGTTCATCTAGTAGCCCATCTTAGTTGACTCTAGTTGGCATTAATTCTAAAGCATTTCAGACAGAGAAGATTTCAATCTGTCCTTAAAGATGTTTAAAGAATGTGTTAAGAGAACTTTCCTTAGTAACCAAATTCTTCTTTTTATCTAAATAAAATTGATCATGCTGCAGTGCTGGGCCATTTCCTCTTGACCTGCCCTCTGGGGAGATGGAGGAAGAGTAGGTTGCCATCCTCTGTGTAATAGCCCTTTGTATAATTTTAGATTTCAAACCTCACATTGGCTGGTAGGGTGCACTGTTTCATTGAGCTGATGCTTAGCTTCACATGCAAGACTGTTCTGCAGAATCTTTTTCTATTGAGCTTAGAAGGTTTATATGTCAAACGCTTCATGTGACCTTACTTTTACCTTCTACTAATTGCTCTGTATCTGACTTCTTTCCAATCCTTCTAGCTGTAGAAGCAGCCACAAGATCAGCAGGAGCAACAACCATAGAGAAAGAAGGGGCAATTATGTAACTGTCTAGGAAGGAAGGAAGGGAGGGAGGGAGGGAAAAAGGGAGAGAGGAAAGGAGGAAGGGAGGAAGGAAAGAAGGAAGGAAGGAAGGAAAGAAGAGAGCTCAGTATGTAAAGATCCTCTTTAGGAATCTGAAGATCTGGATTCTAGGATACTCTATGCCATTTACTACCTGTATGACTCTGGGCAAATCACTTAACCTTTCTTTGTCCTCATTACACTTTCTGTAAAATATGAAGCCTATAGAATTTAAGAGATTTAGACTGGAAAAGAGATAATTTAGTCCAATCTCCTTTTATTCCAACTGAACAACTGTGGTACAGAGATGTTAGGTGAGTGGTCCAATAAGTGGCAAAGGCTAGAGCCTGATCAAAAGTGTACATATTTATGGTTCATTTTAAATAGGTCCTAAGTCCTTTCCTCTTAATGGAATAGACATGTTTACATTACATGTAAATATGGTAGAACCTTAGTACAACATTCTTCATTGTGCAGTGGCTTCAGAGAGGAGGAATGCCCTTCAAACTCTGGGACCAAATGATTTCTCTGAATTTTTCTGCTTTCCTGCTCCCCTTCTGACTCCCAGGACTTTTCTATCTCTTCACAAGCAGCCTAACCTCCTTTCTCCAATCCACCAACACCTTTTTATGTATTGTCTGTCACTATACAGTATAAATTCCTCAAGGGTAGGGACCATCTCTTTGGCTTGTATTTATGTTCCTACAATTAGCACAGTGTTTGGCCAACTGCCAGGTGATGCAGCCAGGCCTGGAGTCAGGACAACTGGAGTCCAAAATTGTCATCAGACACTTGCTCGTTGTGTGATCCTGGGCTAGTCATTTACCTTCTGTCAGCCTCAGTTGCCTCAACTGTAAAATGGAGATGATAATAGCGCCTTCCTACCAGGTTGTTGTGAGCATCAATTGATATAATATTTGTAAAGCATTTAGCACAGTGCTTGGCACATAATTGACACTAAATAACTCCTTCCCTCCTTCCTTTCTTCCTTCCTTCCTCCCTTCCTCCCTTCATCTCTCCCTCCCTCTTTTCCTTCCTTCCTCCTTTCCTCTCTTCCTCCCTTCCTTCCTCCCTCCCTTCCTTCCTCCCTTCCTTTCTTTCTCCATTCCTCCCTTCCTTTCTTCCTTTTTTCCTTTCTTCCTCTCTTCCTCCCTCCCTCCCTCCCTTCCTTCCCTCCTTCCTTCCTCCCTTCCTCTCTCCCTTCCTCCCTTTCTTCCTTCTTTCTTTCCTTCCTCTTTTCCTGCCTTCCTCTTTCCCTCCTTACTTTCCATCCTTCCTTCCTTACACATAGTTAATGCTCAATGAATGCTGTATCTATCTATCTATCCTTGGTTTAAAAGCCAAGTAGGATTCCTTAAGAATCCTAGGAGCAGAGGGTGACACAGAGGTCACCAGAAACTCCTCCATAGCAATCTGAAGTATGGTCAGCCGAGGTGACTTCCAGGTGACTTCCAGGACATTTGACCTCAATAATACCTGTACTTTTGGCTGAAAAGGATCATGAGGGTTGAAGGATATACAGCATATTTATAAACTGCTAATTTTGCTACAAATGTAAAGTGCTATTGTCATTTGAAAACATTTTCAGGAGAACAGCAAGCAGGTCATGTTTTAGCAAGGAATATGCATGCCCTATTCATATAATTTTGGGTTAAAATAAATAAAACCCAGAGCAAATTGTGTGAGAATCTGTGGACATCCCTGAGAATGGAATTCTTAAAGCTTGACTTTTTTTCTAAAAGAGAGCACAGACTGTTAGTCATGTGGCCTCATTTCCTCTTTTCCACCCCTGGCTGAATGATTCCATTTGCAAGGGCAAAGCCCTTGAACTTGGCTCTGCTTCTTGTCCCATTCATCCTACCCTTGTCATCCCAGAGCTCTTTTGGCTGTCTCTTGCACATGTATATATTCCTCCATATAAGGAAAGGAATCTGGTAGTTACCATTGTCATCTATTTGCCATCTCACCCATAGTGTCTGTGTTCTTCTTTCTGTGACTGCTCTGTTCAGAGGATCTATGCCTGGTGACTGACTTATTTGTCCTCTCTACCCTGTGGTCCATCACTCTGCTTACACAGATAGTGATGTGCTCATTTTTGTACTCAAATATTTCTTTGGTTGCTTCCCCATGTCTGAATTTCATACCTTAACCTGGGCCAAATAATTTCTATTGGGGTTTTAAGCCTATGTGAAAAGAAGCCTAAGTAGAGCCAGAAGCCTCTTTTGGGCCAAAATCTGTTCACTTCATTCTATCTACTTTTGTCCTACTGTTTATGAGATTATAGATTCAACCTGTGTTCACAGATTGTATACTGGCAGCCCCTGATTTATGATTTGATGGTATTAGCAAAGTTTGTTAGCTATTTGGGACTAGGAACATTTTTCCATAGAAATAGTTATGAATAGATCATATTTATATTACATGTCATGGAGGGAAGGGGAAGGGAAGAAAAAAAAGGGAAAGAATTACATGATAACTTTAATATATATATTTAAGAGGAATAGCAAGTTGTACATAATAGATTTGCAGTTTCATGTGCAATCATCTCCTTCCTATTCTACTATGTTATGGTTTGTTTCTTAAGTTCAGAATAAAATAAATTTTATAAAAACCAACCACTATGCACACACACACATATTACACATTACTCTCCTTATAACCATCTTTGGGAAGCGGGTGGAGATGTAGGATGTTGATTTCCCCCGTTTTGCAGATGGCAAATCTGTGGTTCACAAGATTAAACCATTTCCTTTAGACCCATAGTTATAGGGAGAGTTGGGACTTGAACTCAGGTCTTATGATTCTAAGTCACATGCTCATTCTGTTATATCACACAAATTGCCAGAGTGGTTGAGAGAATATTTCTAAAACTAAGAAAGAAGGCTAAAGAAGTGACTAGCTGGGGTGACTAGGTGGTGCAGTGAATAGAGCACTGGCTCTGGAGTCAGGAGGACCTGAGTTCAAATGTAGCCTCGAACACTTGACACACTAGTCGTGTGACCTTGGGCGAGTCACTTAAGCCCAATTGCCCTCCAAAAAGCAAAAAAAGAAAAAGAAGTGACTAGCCTCTCTCTCACTCTTGAACTGGTCTGTAGGCAGCATAGATAGGTAGGGAGAAACTGAATCTCTGGGCTGGTATTAGTTTAGACTGTCATACTGCAGTAGAGAGAGACAGAGTCAAATGCAAGGTAATTCTTGGGAGTCTGGTTACCTGGGAGTGGGGATGGTCACTGGTTAGAGTCCTCATATAGTACCTTAAAGATAGTAGTCTAAGGCCCTTGGTAAATGTTTGCTGAATGAAATGTAGCAGTAAGAGCCCTGCATCTTTAGTGAAGCTCCATGTGTAGAGAGGCCACTCTGTGTTGTGAGGGGCCTGTCTTCTCATAGTTCAAAGAGAAGGAGAATTGACATCTTTAGCTTCTTATCTACCCACCTTTCTCCAAGGCAGAAAGGGAATTCCTGCTAGGAAGGGAAGAAGGAAGTTGGGACTAGAGGCCAACACTCTGTTCCTTCAGAGAAAGGGGGTACTGGGCTCAAAGTTTATCTATCTGCTTGCCTAATATTGTTCATCTAGGGGACATGATTTAGTTTCATTTAACTTTTGATTGCTTTGTCATTTTAGGGGAAAGAGGGACCCCAGGCTCTATATCTAAGGCTTGAACCCTTTCCCACATAACATTTCCACAATTTACATACATAAAGGATGTCAAAAAATTCCATTAACCCAAATTGTAGCAAAGCATAAATCAGAGAAGGTATACATAGAAGAGTATATACCAGACAATACAGAATGAAGGCGCTCTCTCATTGGAGCAAGAGGGAGTGTCCTATATCTCAAATAAGACAAAATAAACTGAGAATAGTGGTACAATGGAGAGTGCCCTCTCCTTTATGTCTTCCTAGAGTCTTTTCCTTCAGTAAACAGAAGTGTTTGGCTTCTTTTTCTCAAGAGACTGAAAACCAGGAGCACTTGAATGATGAGGCCTCAAGGGAGGTGACTGAGAACTGAAGCTCGTACCTCTTGCCAACTCTAGCTGCCCCTCATGAAGGGCAGAGCCTTCATCACCAATGGGAAAGTATCCTATGCCATGAGTTTTGGGACAAGGGTTACAGAAATAAGATAGAGCTTATCAGTTGCTCTAAAAGGGTACTCATGCTCTTCCTTGGAAACTTCCTTCTGATTACTGCCTCAATTCTTCTTCTAGAACAGTAGAAACCATTCTAGACTGCTAGAGGGAAGTTACATGAATAGATAGATAGATAAAGCATGGCTTACCATGTGCCAGCCATTGAAAGGAAAGCTTCCTAACCACTTTGGGTATGATTGGAAGTATTTTGAGATTGTAAATTCTATAGTGTGAAAGAGTTGCCCAGGGGAGAGAGATTAATAATGGCCCATTAAAAAGCCCTAGTGCAAGTGGGAGTAGCAGGAATTTGTTGATGGGTGATCCAGGACAAAGTATGATTGAGCCACGTGATTAAATTTCATTGGGGAAGATAAGCTTCCAATCAACAGTGCTGAGCTTCACTTATCCACTGTGATATCAACTGGTTCCATTTGAATTTCATTAGAAAAATCTTCTGGCATCTAATAGTTTATTGTGTAACATGTTTATTTTTAGAGAAATGATGCTATATTTATTTGGCTTTTTTGGCTTGATATGATTAGATGGTTCTGACACTGAGACAGGTTCCATTTTCTCTTACTTAACAGGGCCTTGGTCAAACACTAGCATTCTTTTAGTTAGCTGTCAAAAATGACATAATTTCATTTCTAACAAGTTTTTTCCTTAAAAATTAAGTGCTTTGGATGACATAGTGCTGAATATAGCAGCCAAGAAATACATTTCTCTACTCTCCCAAATGCAATAGTTTTTAGCAAAAATGTTCTAGGAGAGTACAAAGTCATGGATGGTGGCAAGGAGAAAGTTGGGGAGAAGGAAGAAAAGTCAAGAAAAGTGTGATCATTGTCCTCTTTTCTGGAGTCACTAGAGGATAGGCTGTGTGTGTGTGTATGTGTGTGTGTGTGTGTAGTATGCAGGGACACCTTTCCCCCCAACTTGTGGAGTGGGTCTTCTGACAGGGTGCTATACCAGCATATGCTAGATGCATATACTTTTCATGACTCACAATCAGAAAATATACAGCCACATTATTTCTCTCTCCATCTTTAATGACTCTATTGAATGTACTTGGAGGCAAGCTCAACCATTTCTCACGGCCTCCTATATATTCAGCCTATGCTGGGGGGGAGGGGAGTGAAATTTAAAGAAGTATAAGAATCTTATTGGACAGACAGCAATAGCACACTTAAAATAACAGTAAGGAAGACTTGTTATCTATTTAATTTATAGCTAATTAAGTGCTAAGCTGAATGGAAGAGTCCATAGTGTGCTGCAGTAATTCAGGGAGATGAGAATAAGCAAAGGCAGGAGAGTGCAGAAGAGGTTTCATCAAGAGGATTGCACTTGAGTTAAGTCTTGAAATAGGGAAAATATTTGGTTAAGTGGAAGAGAGGGAATTTTAGTTGGACAAAACAATATGAAGGCACAGGAATTGGTCTGGTGTATTCATGAGTCAGCAAGGAATGAATGAAAACAAATGAAAAAGCATTTATTAAATACTTACTATTTGCCAAAGTACAGGAGTAAATGTCAGGGATACAAAAAGAGAAATCAAGACAGTTTCTGACCTTAGGAATAGTCAAACAAGTCTCTAGGATCCTTCTTGGGTCAATGTGATTTGTTGACTTTCTTTTTATTCCCAATACTTAACACAGTGCCTGGCACATAGTAGGGACTTAATTAAGTCTAACTAATTGACTGATTTTATCAATGTGCAAGCTCCCTCTACTGATTCAGATCATAACCTAACTACAATGTATAGTCTTACAGAGTTGCCTAAGACTCTGTCCCCTTAAGGGATTTATCTATTATCATAGAATTAGTAACTATCAGGGGAAAGATTTGATCTGAGCTCTTCCTGACTCCAGGTATAGCATTCTATCTATTGTTTCATATTGCCTTTCCCTGGGAGTTAATGGACAATAAGATTGTATTAAGCAGGTCAGGACTAGATTATATAAGACCTTGAAAGCCAGGAAAAAGAGCTTAAATTTTATGCATTAGGAAATAAGGAGCCATGGAAGGTTTTTGAATGAGGAACTAGTAACATGATGAAAGAGATAATTTTGGAAGATTCCTCTGGCAGGCCTTTGCAACTTCAAATGGGGGAGGACAGAGTGTGCAGTTTAGAGGGTAGATGACTAGCTTAGAGACTGGCATGAGGTGGTGGAAAAGGGAATAGAGAAGAAAATGAAAAGGCATTTCAAGACAAAAATCCATAGAATTTGGTGGTTATCTATGGGACATGAAAAAGAAGAAGGATGGATAAAAATGATAATCTCTAAGTTTCAAGACTGTATGGGGAAGAAGGAACTAATATTCTTTCTTTAATTTCTTTGACCATTTAAATTATATAGTCTCTGTTGATCTAATTAAATAAACTTTTCAGAGAAGGCAAATTATTCTCTGATATGATGGGAATGTATTTTTTCTCAAATATTTAAAGAAGAAACATCTTATCTTTCTCTCTTTTCCTTTTTTTCCTTTATTGCCATCCATGTTTCTTTTGTCTTTACAATACAGTATAGTATTGAAAAATGTAAGGACACTGTTCATGTGGTAATTGAATCTCATCCTCCTTGAAATAGTTATGAATTTGAATAGTCATGTTACATGCATGTGTGACCATAGCAGACTTAATTAGATCAGTAAAATATAATAATAATAATAGCTCCCATTTGTGTAGTACTCTGAAGTTTATAAAGCACCTTTAGGTATATGTTCTTATTTGATCCTCATTTTTTACGAGGTGCTATATTTATCATCACTATTTTACAGAAGGGGAAACTGAGTCTGAAGCCATTGATGTTGATTGTATAGCTGAAAGGTAGCTAGGAACTGGGAGCTCTGGATTCCTGACCTCCATGAGGGAAAAGGGACCACAGTGAGATATTTTATACATATGTGCTAAATTCACACGTTCAGTACTGGCTTACTTCTATAACATAGTACTTATCAATTTTGTTTGCTTCATTTTTAGAATTTTATTCAAATGATATAATATGCATAAAATATGCATATAATATGCATAAAATGTGTAATATTTATCTTTTTGAAGTACCCAAGTAATTATTATCTATGTTCAAAGTATAGGTTGATTTTCCTCCTAGAAATGGTAAAGGGGATTGGAGAATACCCTAAAGTTATCAGGGAGAATGAAATATTCCCTAAAAATATGCCCTCTCAGCCCAAAACAATAACAGCAACAACAAAATAAATGTGATGTCTGTCCCTTATATGTAGCATGAAGGTGGGGTGGGGTGTGTGTGTCATTGTATGGCTCAAAGGGAGGTAGAATAAACATCTCTAGCCTCTTCTCACCCCATCCTTCTCCAAGAGACTTTAATTCCTATCAGGAGGGGCAGCAGGAGGTTGGGGTTGGAGGTCACTCTGCTCTCCTCAGAGAAATATGGTACTGGGCTAGAATGATATCCATCTTTTCTCTTAAGTATTGTTAATCCAGGGGAATATGATGGGTTTCCATCTAACTTCTGATTGTTGTTACATAAATGGGGATGGGGGAACACAGGACCCCAAGTATTATATCTAAGGCTGGACTACTTTCCTACCAAATAGCTCCAAAATGAACAATTATAAGAACAATAATCAAATGATAGCAATCATCAAAGAAATTTATCCAATTTGATAGCAAACGAAAATCAGAGAAAGTATACATAGGAGAATATATGCCAGCAAATACAGGCATACCTCAGAGATATTGTGTGTTTAGTTCCAGACCACTGTAATAAAGTGAATATTGCAATAAAGCAAGTCATGTGGATTTTTTGTTTCCTAGCACATATAAAAAGTTATGTTTATACTATACTGTAGTTTATTAAATGTGCAATAGTGTATGTCTAAAAAAAAACCAAGGTACATACCTTAATTAAAAAGTACTTTATCAAATTGTTGGTGGGGTTGTGAACTGATTCAGCCATTCTGGAGAGCAATCTAGAATTATGCCCAAAGGGCTAGAAATAATTTCATACCCTTTGACCCAGCAATACCACTTCTAGGGTTGTATCCTGAAGAGATCATAGAAATGGGAAGAAGACCCATATGTACAAAAATATTTATAGCAGCTCTTTTTGTGGCGGCAAAGAATAGGAAATTAAGGGGATGCCCATCAAGTGGGGAATGGCTAAAGAAGTTGTGGTGTATGAATGTAATGGAATACTATTGTACTATAAGAAATGAGGAGCGGGCAGACTTCATAATTTACCTGGGGAGGCTTATACAAACTGATGCTGAGTGAGAAGAGCATAACCAGGAGAAATTTGTACACAATTAAAGACACAACACATATGTGATAACCAATTTTGATAGACTGGACTCTTCTCAGCAGTCCAGGGTTATAAGACAATTCCAGAAGACTCATAATGGAGAGAGATGTCTACATTCAGAGAAAGAACTAGAAAGAACAGAGTTTGAATGCAGATTGAAACAAACACCTGCTCTCTTTCTTTTTCTTGTTTGATTTTGTTTCCTCTCTCCCATTGTTCATTCCATCCATTACAATCCTTCTTTATAACCTGACTAATGTCTAATGGGGAAGTATTTGCAGATCCTATACTTGATTGCATGCCTCCATGGTGTGGGGGAGGGAGGAGAGGGAAGGGGAGAAAATTTGAAACTCAAGGGATTGTGGAACTGAATCTTGCAAACTAAAAGGAAACAAACAAATTAATAAAGACAAAAATTTTTTTTAAAAAAGTACTTTATGGCTAAAAATGTTAACCATCATCTGAGCCTTCAGCAAGCTGTAATCATTTTGCTAGTGGAGAGTTTTGCCTTGCTGTTTATGGCTACTGACTGATCAGGGTGGTGGTTTCTGAAGGTTGCCTATGACAATTTCTTTAAATAAGTCCACAATGAAATTTGTCACATCTATTGACTCTTCCTTTCACTTAAACATTTAGAGGCAATTGTAGGGTTATTAATTGGCCTAATTTCAGTATTGTTGTGTCTCAGGGAATACAGAGGCCTGACTTTCTACTCAGGAGAGAGACTGAGGAACAGTTGGTCAGTGGAACAGTTGGAACCCACGACATTTATCAATTAAGTTCATGTCTTACGTGAGTGTGGTTTGTGGTGCCCCCAAACAATTATAATAGTAATATCAAAAATTACTGATCACACACCACCATAACAGGTATAATAATAGTGAAAAAGTTAGAAATATTGTGAGAATTACCAGAATGTACCACAGAGACACAATGTGAGCACATGCTGTTAGAAAAATGGTGCTGATATACTTGCTTGATGCAGGGTTGCCACAAGCATTTGATTTTGAAAAAAAAAAAGCAATATCTGCAAAGTGCAATAAAGTAAAGCACAATAAAATGAAGTGTGTCTGTATAGAATGAAGACACTCTCCCATTAGGAGCAAGATAACTCAACTCAACCAAGAGACAGTTCTAGCTCTCACCCAAGGGGAAGTTCCACAAAGGCTCTAGTGTGGGAGGCTAGGAATAGAGACATGATGGAGATTGTCAGTTCCTTTCATATTGGCTTCTTCCTAGAGTCAGCAACCCAAAGTAGAGTTGGTCTGTTTTGTCTTCTCTTTTTAAGCTGGAAGTCAGAAGCCCTGGAAGCCTGGAGAGATGGAAGACACCTGAAGAGACTCTTGAGTACCAAGGGAAGACTTCTCTTTTCTCCTACTCATCAATTCTTCCCCCTTCCCTCATAGGCCTGGGGGTACTGATCTTCACAAATAAAGAGTCCCTTAGCCATGGGCTTTAGAGCTGGTGTTACACAAATGTAAATCATAAGAATTTCAATATTAAATCAAAGAAGAAAAAGGATATGGAGCAGAGAGAACTCTGAGCTGTATTATAGGATTGATAGGTGGAAGAATGTGACATAGAAGAGAAAAGGAAGAGGAAACCTGGAAAACTCAGCCTTAAGGGGTAGATATGAAGGTTTTGTCACAGAGAAGGGAGCTGAATCTGCTGAGAAATGAGTATGTGGGGTCTCACGTTTGTTGGGTGAACAATTAATTTCTTTTTTTTAATAATTTTTTTTGCCTTTTGGAGGGCATTTGGGGTTAAGTACCTTGCCCAAGGTCACACGGCTAGGTTTTTTTGTTTTTTTGTGTGTACACTATGTGTCTGAGGCCAGATCCGAACTCAGGTCCTTCTGACTCCAGGGCCGACGTTTTACTCACTGCGCCACCTAGCCACCCTGAACAATTAATTTATAAGGGTCAGAGATAGAAGGGGTGGTTAATTGGGTGTAGTAGATAAAGTATTGGACTTAGATTGAGGAAGACCTAGCTTCAAATATCAGTTTTACCAGTTATTACTTGTGTAATATTAGGGAAGTCATTGCACCTCTGTCTTATCTGTAAAATGAGGGAGTTGTACTGAGTGCCCTATAAGGTCCATCCTTTGCAACTGTAGATTTTTGATTCTACTGTATCACAAGTGGTGGTGGCTGATGACTCCTTGTTGAGATGTACTAAACCATCCATTGTCAAACTGACAACACCAAGGAGGTCAGCTGTCTCCCTGCGGCATAAGATCCAGGATGTGGCAGAGAAGATTATAAAAATGGTTGACCACTACCTCCTTCTGGTAATTCCCATGAGTACAAATGATAGAAGAAATCTAGGAAGAATTACTCAGGATTATGAAGACTTAGGTAAGAAGCTGAAGACCCTAGGAATAAAGGTGATATTTTAATCATTGCTTCTGATCAAGGATAAGGGCTTTTGAAGAGAAAGGCAGATATGGGAATTGAACAACTGGTTAAGATGATTGTGTATGAGAATGGGATATGGATATCTGACCCACAGTTTAAATATAGGAATAACAGACTTCTAGCTAGAGAGGTATAATACCTATTGAGGGTTGCTGGTTAGAATATATTTGACTAGAGTGATACAA
Source organism: Gymnobelideus leadbeateri (assembly GCA_011680675.1). Classification (NCBI taxonomy): domain Eukaryota; kingdom Metazoa; phylum Chordata; class Mammalia; order Diprotodontia; family Petauridae; genus Gymnobelideus; species Gymnobelideus leadbeateri. The sequence continues at coordinate 91,687 of WOXC01009446.1, read as the reverse complement.
AACCAATCAAAAGGGCTTGAAAATGGAGAAAAGGAAGGAGAGAGAACCCTGCTGAAATATACTTTATCATAAAGAGCAATACAAAGTAAGAAAATGAAAAGTTGTGTGGGTACCTAGAAATTCAAAGAAGAGAGAAATCAAGAAAGGATATAGCAATAAAAATCATGACTTGAGATGCCTAGAGATACTAACGCAATCATGCAAAGCTGATCTCACAATCACTGAGATTTGGTGGGATAAGTTTCATGATTAGCCTCTGACTCTGGATGGGCCTAACTTTATTCAAAAGGAATAAGAAAAGTATTTATACCTTTTTGTACATATAATTTCATCCATGTATGATACTCTCCATGAGAAAACTCCCTCCATAGATGTAGGTGAATGACTCTTCTGAAACCTTAAAGTTTTGAATAGTTGTCTGGGACTCTACCCTGAAAAGTTAAATGGTTTTGTCCAGGGTCATACTTACCTATCAGAGGTAGACCTTGAACTCATCTTCCTTACTCCATAATCAGCCCTTAATCCATTACACCACAGTGCCTCTCAAAAGAATAGGTCATGAGTATTTATTGGGGAATTGTATTAGGGGACCATGGAGTTGAGTATCTTGAAAAAGACAGAAGTGAAATTTTTGTTTGATTATAGTATCCTTGCTGAAATGAAGATATGGATGATGCATTCTTAATACAGTTCACAAAACTGACCCCAATATATGATTTAGTAGTCATGTGAAATATAAATTATCCACATATTCAGTTGAATCCAACAAGAATTTATCTAGCCCTTACTAAGTGTAAGGTACTGCTAGGGATACAAAAACAAAATCAACAACAATACCACCTTCAAGGAATTTACATACTAATGGAGGAAAAACAACATGTGCTTAGACAAATAAATACTGATAATTTGAGAGGAGAGAACTAAAAAGTAGTGGGACAAGGAAAGGCTCCCTATAAGAGGTGGCATATGAATTTAAGGAATTTAAAGATTCTTTTTTTATTTTAACAAATGCTTTATTAACTTTTGGTTTACATAATTCATTTCTGTCAGATTTTGAGTTACAATTTTTCCCCATTTTTTCCCTACCCACCACCCCAGAATAGCAGTCCCACAAGATATCCCCTCATCCAATCTGCTCTCTCCCATATCTTCTCCCATACCCCCTTCGACTTTGCCTTTAGGGCAAGGTGAATCTCTGTGCCCCAATGCCTGCACCTCTTATCTCCCAATTACATGCAAAATAGTATTAATAATAGTATTTATATACATTTGAAACATTTAATTTAAAACTTCAAATTTCAGATCCATTCCCTTCCTTCCTTGTCACCCACTCCCTCTGGGAAGATAAGCAATTCAGTATGGGTTGTACATGTATAGTTATGCAAAACATTACCATAGTAGATATATTGTAAAAGACTGCTTATATTTTCCTCCCACCCATCCCACTCCCCACCTGGTCCATTCCCTACTTTGATACTGTCCCTCTTCAAAAGTGGGTACTTCCAACCTCCCCTCCCCTCAGAATGCCCTCCCCTCCATCATCCCCCCTCTCATCCCCCTTCCCTCTACTCTCCTGCAGGGTGAGATATCCCATTTAGTATATATGTCATTCTCTCCTGAGCCAAATTCAATGGGAATAATTTGCCTTTTTGCTTTCCTGTTCTTCCCCTCCCCTGCAACTACTTCCCCTTGCCTCTTCTACATGAGATAGTTTACCTCCCCCTGACTCTCCCCATCTCCTCTTGCCACTTTCTTCTCTCACCTCTTAACTTCACCCCTTAAGTATCACCCCTTCCCACCAAATTCAACCTGTGCCCTCTATCCTTGTATACCTGTAAACATATATACACACATTCACATATGTATTCAAATGTCCATATACCCTTCTTCAATTATTTTCATAATGAGGAAGGTTTCATCAGACACAGTTATTGTTTTTCCATGTAGGAATGTAAATAGTTCAACATTGATAAGTTCCTTTTGATTTCTTTTCCTTGATTACCTTCTCAAGCATCTCTTGCTTCTTGTGTCTGAATGTCAAATTTTCTATTCAACTCCAGTTTTTTGCTCAAGAATTCTTGAAAGTCCTCTATTCCACTGAATGACCGTATTTTCCCCTGAAACAACATACTCAGTTTTGCTGGGTAGGTGATTCTTGGTTTTAATCCCAGATCTTTTGCCCTCTGGAATATCATATTCCATGCCCTTCTATCCCTCACTGTAGAAGCTGCCAGGTCCTGTGCTATTCTGATTGTGTTTCCACAATATTGAAAATGTTTCTTTCTGGCTGCTTGTATTATTTTCTCCTTGATCTGGGGATTCTGGAACCTGGCTATAATTTTCCTGGGAGTTTTCTTTTTGGGATCTTTTTCAGGAAATGATCAGTGGATTCTTTCAACCTCTATTTCCCCCTCTGAATGTAAAACATCAGGGCAATTTTCCTTGAGAATTTCTTGAAGGATGATTTCTAGGTTTTTTCTTTGATCATGGCTTTCAGGTAGTCCAATAATTTTTAAATTATCTCTCCTGGATCTATTTTCCAGGTCAGTGGTTTTTCTCATGAGATATTTCACATTGCCTTCTATTCTTTCATTTGTTTGGCTCTGTTTAACAGCATCTTGATTTCTCATAAAGTCACTAGCTTCTATTTGCTCCAGTCTAATTCTGAAGGAATGAATCTCCTCAGTGAGCTTTTGAGATTCTTTTTCCATCTGGCAAATTTGGCTTTTCAAGGCATTCTTCTCCTCATTGCCTTTCTGAGCCTCTTTTGCCATTTTAATTAGTCTATTTTTTTAAGGTGTTATTTTCCTCAGTCAGGCTGTTGACTGTCATTTCATACTTTTCTTGCATCTTTCTCATTTCTCTTCCCAATTTTCCCCCACTTCTCTTATCTGCTTCTTAAGGTCCTCTATGACCTGTAGCCAGCTTGTATTTTCATTTGGGGCTTTTGGTGCAGGAGTTCTGACCTCATAGTCCTCCTCCTGTTCCATGCTTCGATCCTCTTTGCCCCCAAAATAAGTCTAATGTTGCATTTTTCTGTTTATTTTGTTTCCTTTGCCTAGGCATGTTGCCACTTAATTACTTGATTTTTTGGGCTTATTGCCACAGTAGGACTCTGCCACCAGACAGGGGAGCTTCTGTCCCAAACGTTGGGGTCTTCACAACTTCCGGGGGTTGGGTGGCCTCTGTAAAGCCTCCACCCACTCTGGCAAGTTGGATACCCACCCCAGACCTCCCCCCCCAGACCACAATCCAGATCCAAGCAAGTTAAAGCAAGAGCAATTAACCCTGAGACTGATTGCTGGATCTCTGTACAGTTAGCAGAGGAGCTGAAGCTGCCACTGGAGCTGCAAAATGGCCTCTATGCCTTGTTTCCTCAGCCACTTCTCACCCCCAGGGGAGGAATCAGACGTGTTCCCCAAATACTGGTCCCAAAGTCCATAGGGCACTAACCTCTCACTTTGTCCTAGGCATATCTGTGCTAATAATTCTGGAATTGCCACAGCTGCTGATGTTCTGGGGTCCCTCCAGCTGGCTGCTGGCCCGGCCTCCCTGGGGCTAAAACCAAGGCTCAAGGGGGCCTGGGCTCGGCTCCCAGAGTGCTGAGCTGTGCTGTGCTGGCTGCTCCCTGCAGGGCCGCTGGGCTGTCCTCAGCAGGAGGTTAGCTTCTCTTTGTCGTTCTGTGGGTGCTGGAGCTCCAGAAGTTGTGCAGAGTCCACCTTTTACATTGTTTGGAAGTTGTGTTGGGATTTAAAGATTCTAAGAGGTGGAATTGAGAAGGAAGTGAATTCCAGGTATGAGGTACAGCCTGTGCAAAGGCATGAAGGAAGGAGATGGAATGTTGAATTTGGGGAAGAGAAGGTAGGTCAGTTTGACTGAAACACAATGGGAAGCAATGTGAAAATAAGTCTACAGATGAAAATTAAAGGGATACTGTTAAGTACTTTAAACACCAAGTTGAGGAGTTTTGATGTAACTTTAGTCCCAAAGCCTATTAGGATGGGACTCTTTCCTCACTGATGGAGATAAATATTCCATGTCTATTGAAGGAACAGGGTGGAATTGTCAAGAGAGGGGAGGTCTTTAGCTCCTTCACATCTTTGGACTTGTTTTGTATCTTTCCAGTCTTCTAAACTAAAACTAAACTAAAAGAGTTGTCTTTGAGTTATTGAATCTCTTTGGACTTTGGGCATTTCTGGCTTCCAAAAGGAAGATGAAAATGCCAACTTCACCTTTGGTTGTTGAAGGAAATGACTCCGGGAAGACATGAGCAAAGCTGGCAGTCTCCATCATGTCCCTAACTTCACCTTACTACTCTAGAGACTTCAGGGAGCTTTCCCTTGGGTGAGAGGAGTTTCTCTCTCTCTCTCTCTCTCTCTCTCTCTCTCTCTCTCTCTCTCTCTCTCTCTCTCTCATTCTCTCTCTCTCTCTCCTTCCAGCTGGTGCCTCACTTCCAATGGGAGAGTTCCTTCTCTCTGTATTGGCTGGCATATAATCTCAAATGTAGACTTTCTCTGATCTCTATTTTGCTATTTATTTGGATAAATTAGTCTCTTGGCTAAGTGTTATTGTGGAACTGGTATTTGGTGGGAAAAAGGTCAAACCTTGATTATAAAGCTTAGGGTCCTGCTTTTCCCCAATAATAGCCATCAGAAACTACCTTGAAATTGAAACTCACAAGAGTAACCTGGATTCATAAAACTCTAGATTAACAACATTTAAGGGCACAGATAAATATAATTCTAGCCTTGTGGCTTCCCCCTGTTCCTGAACAAAGCAGAGTAGCCAAGTCTCTGCCTTCCTGCTTCTGCTCCTAGTAGGAATTAAATTTTCCCTTGGACTTCTCCAAGGGAAGAGGTGGGGAGAGCAGAAGCTAGAGCTGCCCATTCTGCTTCCCTTTGAATCAAATAGTGACATCCTACATGTGGGGGACAGACCTTGCAACAGGTGGGGCTTCACTACATATGTTTTATCTAAGAAACAACAGGGAGTTATTGAGGATTTTCCAATTAAAAAATAAACATTTATTAAGTGCCGATTCTTCACAAAGTACTGTGTTAATTGCTACTCTTAACACAAATGTAAAAGTTATGTTAAGAAAGTGAGAGTCTCTGTCCTCAATAAGCTTATACTCTCCTGGGGGAATTATAGCATGTTCTTAGGCAAGTACATACTACACACACACACACACACACACACACACACACACACACACACACACACAAGAAATAAATAGAGATTTGTGGTAGGTAGGGACTTGAATACGGTGGAATCTGGAAATGTTTCTTGAAGGAGGTGGTACTAGAGGGGACCTTGAAGGAAACTAGAGCTTTCAAGAGGTAGAGGTGCTTAAAGAACCTTCTCAGCACAGAGAACAGCCTGTATAAAAGTGTGAATGTGGAGGATGGAACATTGCATAGAAGAAAAAGCATTCAGGCTAGCTTGGCTAGAGCACAGAGTGCACGAGATGCAACCAGGACAGATAGGTTGGAATAATCTTGAAAAGGCTTTAAATCTTCTATATAGTCAAAACTGTCCATTTTATCTTGTGTGGTCCTCTCTATCATTTGTTTAGTCACAAACTCTTCCCCTATTCATAGATCCAAAAGGTAATTTCTTCTTTACCCTTTTAATTTGTTTATGATGTATCTTTTTACAGCTAGGTGGAATATCTGGCCATTGGATTCAGATGGGTCTAGAGGAGAAAGTGAGGCTGGTGACCTTGCACAACCCTACCTTGCCCAAATCGGAGTCAACTGCAAGTCATGTCATCATTTCCCTGTTGCCATGGTCCTCTTCGAAAATGAAAAACAAACACAGCAATAGCTAGGTCATGTATCTGTTTCGAAATTATCTTGGTAAATGGTCTGAAGTATTAATAATTAGGTAAATCTTATTTTTGCCAGACTGTTGTCTAATTTCCCCAACAGTTTTGTCAAATACTAAATCTTTCCCCACCTGTGACTGGAAGTATTTAGACTTATCAGACACTATCCTACTATGTTTGTTTGTTTGTTTCCATATAATATTGACCTAATCTGTACCATTGATTCCTCTCTTCTTTTTAAACTAGTACCAAATGATTTTTATATACTTATTTTTATTTTATTAAATGTTTCCTAATTACATGTACATTTTTAAACATTAATTAAAAAATTATGAGTTCTAAATTCTCTCACTCTTACCCCTTGAGAAGGCAAGCAATATGATATTGATTATAATCATGCAGAATATTTTCCCATATTAGCCATGTTGTAAAAGAAAACACACACACAAAATCCAAGAAAAATTGTGGTTGCTAAGTTTGTCCTTTATTCTTGAAGAGAACTGTGTCGTCAGGGGATGGTGACATGACTCGCAGTTGACTTGGATTTGAGTGAGGGAGGGCTGTGTAAGGTCACCAGCCTCACTTTCTCCTCCAGAGCCATCTGGATCCAGAGCCAGATATCTATCAGGATGACTGGAGATGGCCTAGGATACAATGGAAACATTGGTCCTTTTAGGCTAAGGCCCAGAAAAATAAAGAAAGTTAAAAAAAAGTATGCTTCAATTTGTACTCAGTTCTCTCTCTGGAGGTGGATAGCATTTTCCCTCATGAGTCTTTTGGAATTGTCTAGGATCTCTATCTTGATCAGAGTAGTATGATCTTTCAGTTGATCATCCTTACAATATTGTTGTAACTGTGTGCAATGTTTTCTCCCATACCAAATAAATTTTTTCCCCAAATGCTTTATTAACTTCTGGTTTACTTCATTTATTTCTGCCAGTTTTTGTGTTACAAATTTTCTCCCCATTTTTCCCTTACCCACCTCCCCAAAATAGCAGTCCCACAGGATATCCCCTCCTCTTATTTCCCAATTACATGTAAAATAGTATTAATAATAGTGTATATATATATACATATATACATACATACACACATATATTTAAACATTTGGTTTTAAAACTTTGAATTCCAAATTCATTCCCTTCTTCCCTTGTCACCCACCCTTACTGGGAAGATAAGCAATTCAATATAGGTCGTACATGTGTAGCTAATGCAAAATATTACCATAGTAGATATATTGTAGGACTAATTATATTTCCCTCCCTCCTATCCCACCTCCCCTTTGTTCTATTCTCTACTTTGGTCCTGTCCCTTTTCAAAAGTTTGTGCTTCCAACTTCCCTCCCCCGCCAGCCTGCCCTCCCTTCCATCATCCCCTCTCTCATCTCCTTCCCCCTACTCTCCTATAGGGTGAGATACCCTATTTCATGTGCAAGTCATTCCCTCCCTGAGCCAAATTCAATGATTATAAGGTTGACCCATTCCCTTATGCCTTCCTGTTCTTCCTCTCCATTGTACCCATTTTCCCTTGCCTCTTCTATATGAGATAGTTTGCCCCATTCTGTCTCTCCCTATCTCCTTTCATTACATTCCTCTCTTGCCTCTTGATTTCACCTTTTAAGTATCATCCCTTCCTATTAAATTGGTCCTGTCCCCTCTATCTATGTATGCCTGTAAACATATATATATATATATATATATATACACACATTCATATATGTATTCATATACCTATATACCCTCTGATAAAGACTGTGTGTATACACACACACACACACACATATATTTCTATTCCCTTCAACTATTGTCATACTGAGAAAAGTTTCATCAGTTGCAATTATTGTTTTTCCATGTAGGAATGTAAATAGTTCACCTTTGATAAGTTCCTTATGATTTCTTTTCCTTGTTTACCTTCTCATGTTTTTCTTGCTTCTTTTATCTGAATGTCAAATTTTCTATTCCTTTTTTTTTTGGAGGGTTATTGGGGTTAAGTAACTTGCCCAAAGTCATACAGCTAGGTTTTTGTTTGTGTGTGTGTTAAGTGTCTGAGGCCGGATCCGAATTCAGGTCCTTCTGACTCCAGGGCCGACGCTCTACTCACTGCACCACCTAGCCGCCCCAAAATTTTCTATTCAACTCTGTTTTTTTCTTCAAGAATACTTGAATGTCCTCTATTCCACTTAGTGATCATATTTTACCCTGAAACGTGATACTTAGTTTTGCTGGGTAGGTGATTCTTGTTTTTTTTTTTTTTTTAAAGCAATTGGGGTTAAGTAACTTGCTCAAGGTTACATGGCTAGTCATTATTTATGCGTGGGTGCTCATTTTCTGAGGCCGGATCTAATCTCGGGTCATCCCAACTCCGAGGCCGGCACTTTTACTCACTGTGCCACCTAGCCGCCCCTTTAGGGCAATTGGGGTTAAGTAACTTGCCCAAGCTTACACGGTTAGGTTTTTGTTTTGTGTGGATTAAGTGTCTGAGGCCGGCTCCAAACTCAGGTCCTTCTGACTCCAGGGCCGGCGCTCTATTCACTGCGCCACCTAGCCGCCCGTGATTCTTGGTTTTAATCCCAGTTCTTTTGACCTCTGGAATATCATGTTCCAGGCCTTACAATCCTTCAGTGTAGAAGCTTCCAGATCCTGTGTTATCCTGATTGTGTTTCCACTATATTCAAATTGTTTCTTCTTGGCTGCTTGTAATATTCTTTCCTTGATCTGGGAATTTTGGAACCTGGCTATAATATTCCTAGGAGTTTTCTTTTTGGAATCTTTTTCAGGAGATGATTGGTGGATTCTTTCAACGTCTATTTTGCCCTCTGGGTCTAAAACATCAGGGCAGTTTTCTTTGAGAATTTCTTGAAGGATGATTTCTAGGTTCTTTCTTTGATCATGGCTTTCATGTAGTCCAATAATTTTTTTTTTTTTATAAAGCAATTGGGGTTAAGTAACTTGCTCAAGGTTACACGGCTAGTCATTATTTATGCGTGGGTGCTCATTTTCTGAGGCAGGATTTGATCTCGGGTCATCCCAACTCCGAGGCCGGCATTCTTACTCACTGCGCCACCTAGCTGCCCCAAGTCCAATAATTTTTAAATTCTCATTCCTGGATCTATTTTCTAGGTCGGTGGTTTTTCCCATGAGATATTTCACATTGCCTTCTATTCTTTTTTTTTTTTTTTTTAAAGCAATTGGGGTTAAGTAACTTGCTCAAGATTACACGGCTAGTCATTTGATTTATGCGTGGGTGCTCATTTTCTGAGGCCGGATCTGATCTTGGGTCATCCAAACTCCGAGGCCGGCGCTCTTACTCACTGCGCCACCTAGCCGCCCCTTTAGGGCAATTGGGGTTAAGTAACTTGCCCAAGGTTACACGGCTAGGTTTTTGTTTGTGCGGATTAGGTGTCGGAGGCCGGCTCCGAACTCAGGTCCTTCTGATTCCAGGGCCGGCGCTGCTGCGCCACCTAGCCGCCCCCCTTCTATTCTTTCATTTGTTTGGATCTGTTTAACAGCCTCTTGATTTCTCAGAAAGTCACTAGCTTCCCTTTGCTCCATTCTAAATCCAAAGGAAAGATTCTCCTCAGTGAGCTTTTGAGATTCTTTTTCCATCTGGAAAATTCTACTTTTTAAAGCCTTCCTCTCCTCATTGCCTTTTTAAGCTTCTTTTTCCATTTGAGTTAGTCTATTTTTAAGGTGTTATTTTCCTCAGTCAGGCTGTTGACTCTCTTTCATAATTTTCTTGCATCGTTTTCATTTCTTTTCCCAATCTTTCCTCTACTTCTCTTATCTGCTTCTTAAGGTCCTTTATGGCTTGTAACCAGCTTGTATTTTTATTTGAAGCTTTTGGTGCAGGAGTTCTGAGTTCACTGTCTTCCTCCTGTTCCATGCTTTGCTCCTTTTTGGCCCCAAATAGGAGTCTAATGTTGGATTTTTCTGTTATTTTTGCTTTCTTTGCCTGGGCATGTTGCCACTCAATTACTTGAATTTTGGGCTTTTTGCCACAATAGGACTCTGCCACCAGACAGGGGAGCTTCCATCCCAAATGCTGGAGTTTTCTCAGCTGCTAGAGGTATTAGTTGGGTACCCTCTCTGAAGCCGCCACACGCTCTGACAAGCTGGTCGCACACCTTAGGACCTCCACCCCAGACTGCAATCAAGATCCAAGAAGGTTAAAGCAAGAGCGATTACCCCTCAGACTGGTTGCCTGGTTCCCCCACAGTGTGCAGGCCAGAAGCTAAAGCTTCAACATTGTGGTGTCTGTGGCTACTCAGAGGTTTCTTGCCCTGGGGGCAAAAGCCAACACTCTCCCCATTACTGGTCCCAAAGTCTACAGTACACTGCTATCTCTCACTTTGTCCTTAGCATCTATGTGTTGATAATTCTGGAAATGGCCACAGCTGCTATTGTTCTGAAGTCCCTCCAGCTGGCTGCTAAAACCCCAGCTCCAGCCAGGATGGGGTCAGCTCCCAGAGTGCTGTGCTGGCTGCTGCCTGCTGGGCTGCTGGGCTGTCCTCAGTGGGAGGTTAGCTTCCTTGTGTCATTTTGCGGGTTCTGTAGCTCCAAAGTTTGTTGAGAGTCCCCTTTTACATGAATTGGTGAAGGTAGAAGCTGGAGCCGAATGGAAGTCCTGTTTCTACTCCAACATCTTGACTCCGCCCCCCCCAATAAGTTTTAATTATTACTTCATAGTACAGTTTGAGATCTTGTACTAATAGACATCCTTCCAACTTTTTTATTATTACTTTTGATATTTTTGACCTTTTGTTCCTTCATATGACTTTATTATTTTCCCCAAATCTAGAAACTATTTTTTGAAAGTTTGGTATAGAAATTAATAAGTAAATGAATTTAGATTGTATTTTGATTTTTTATTATATAAACTCAACCTAACTGTAAGCAATTAATATTTTCCATTTATTTAGATGCCTCCCAGTCCTATTCATTACTCTCTGGATTTGGAACCCATGGCCCCTAGACAATTTGCTCAAACTTTCCTCAGAGGTTGAGGCCTCCTTGCCCTGGAGCAGCCTACCACCTCCATAGCCTCTTCATCCTGGTAGATCCATATATGAGGCCTGCTTCCTTTCTCTCCTTGATGAGTTCTCCTGGAGTCTCCTTTTGGTGGAAAGGCCAAGGCTAGTCTGCCTTTATTCCCTTCTTGTCCCCTTTCTTGATTCTCTTAGGACTATAAAACCATGTTGCTGTGCCAGTACATTCATTCTCCCCTACTTCCCTGTCAAATCCTGGCTTCTTAGCTCCCTTTTGTAGACGATCTTTCTGCATTAGAATGTAAGCTTTTTGAGGTCAGGAACTATTTTTTTGTTTATACTTGAATCCCCAATGCTTAGCACAGTGCCTAACAAAATATTTATTTTCTTTCTTCCTTGTCTTCATACAAAGAGTGTTTTATAATTAGATCCACATAATCCTTGGGAGAATTTTAGTAGATTCCTTCCCAAGTATTCTGTATTTTCTGTAGTTAATTTGAATGGAATTTCTCTTTCTAGATCTTATTGCTGGGCTTTGTTGGTTATATATTGGAGTGCTGATGATTTTTATGACTTTGTCTTGTATCAGGCAACTTTTCTGGTTATTATTTCAATTATTTTTTAGCTGACTCTCTAGAGTTCTCTAAGTAAACCATCGTATCAGAGAAAATTTTGCTTTCTTTGCTCAGGCTTACTCTTTCAATTTCTTTTTCTTGTCTTAATGCTATAGCTAACAATCTGCTCAACAGAGGAGATTCTGTTTTATCCTAGAAGTAATAGGAAGTCACTAAATCTTTGCCGACATATGGAATATTGTGTTAAGTTCTAGGTGCTCCATTATAGGAAAGATATTATTAAGTTGGAGGGTCCCCGGGGAAGGGCAACAAAAGTGGCAAAAATGAGGACCATTTGGATGAAGGGGAGATATTTGACTAGAGAAGAGAAAGCATGGGGGAAATGATGTGTCTTTAAGTATGTGAAGGGCTATGAAGAAGAAGATGGATTAGACTTATTTGACTGGGACCCAGAGGGCAAAAGAAAGCACAAAGGGGTAGAAACTGGAAAGAAAAAATTAATTTTAATACAATATCAAAACTTTTTTTAAAAAAACAATTAGAGTTTTCCAAAGGTGGGATAGGCTGCCTGGGGAAGGTGATGGCTTCTCCCTACTGGAGGTAATTAAGCAAAGGCTGAATGGCTACCTGTCAGGTTTGTTGTAGGAGGAAGCCTTGTGAATGTGTGTGTTGGACTAATCTGAAGTCCCTTCTGACTGAGTTTCTACAATTCATCAGGCATTTAATTTGATACTATGTAGAGCAGGGACAGTGGGGAATTGTCCACTAAGCCAGAAATACTTGGGTTCATATCGTACTTTCGATATTTACTATGGGGCCTTGGACACTTATTCTTTTGACTGAGGCGACACACCAGGATTTATTTACTCAATCATAGACAAATTGCAATCTTCAATGGTGAATGGAATTTCTGCTTTGGAACGGGGAGGAAAGGAAAGGAATAAGCATTTATATAGCATTTACTTTATGCCAGACCCTGGACTAAGCACTTTACAAATATATCTTTTAATCCTTACAATCACCCTATGATTTAGGTGATGTATTATCCCCATATTACAGTTGAAGAAACTGAGAGAAACAGAGGTTAAGTGACTTGCCCAGGGTCACAAAGCTAGTCTAAGCATCTGAGGTTGAATCTGAACTTAAATCTTCCTGAGGCCAGGCACGGCATTTGTACCACCCAAATGCTGCTCCTAGGGATAGGATGAAATATCTGATGAAATAATATATTCTTTGCATATTTGCTTAGGTGCTTGTTGGTAAATGAAAAATACAAAGTTAATTAAGGCAGTATATGTGCTTTTAAGGTATTTAACATCCATTGAGAGAAGATGAGGTACATATGTCATAAATATAATGCAAATTAGAATATAAATGATAAGAAATACGAAGTCAAAAATGTTATGAGATCAGATAGGGAGAAAAAAATCACTATGACTAGACACTTCTTTTAATTAAGACCTCAAAGTTGCTATTTTGGCTTGTAGTATTTGATATGAAGTTTAATATTGACTATGTTAACTTTCTACTTTGTTGAAGACTACTTTACTTCCCTGATAGTATTTCTTATTTATAAAGAGAAGGAAAGTCTCAGTGTAATAGTGTTAGTGATGTGCAGAACCCGAGCAAGAGCATCCAAGGCTAATTCCCCTTGTAATTTGTCTAGGGCAGGTCATGCCTTGGCTCACTCCTAATACTTACAGGCACAAAAAAGGACAAATGGTTCCATTAGCACCTGGGCTCAATTTCCAAGAAATGAATCCCTAGGGAGATACATTTGCACATAAAGGAGGGAAGGTATAGAAATTCAATGTTGCTCTGAGTTCAGGAGTTTTCTAGATTTTATAACCCTGTCCCAATTTATTGAGCATCTAGTATCGCTCACTGGGTCTTCAAGCTTGCTCTGAATCGAGTCAAATGAGATGACTGATCTCATTCCTGAACATTCAGATGCTGTTAGTCTGTTTTCAGTCAGTGCCCCTGGAAAGTGTTCTGAAGCAGGTGTCCTGGGGGCTGCTGCTTGAATTGCTGTTCACCCTAGGCACTTGCTTCCTGTGTCAGCTGGATCTAATTCTTGCATCCAAATGGGAAATTAGCCGTCCTTGACTTCTTCAGAATGTAGAATTTCAGAGTTGGAAGCAATCTCAGAAGTCATCCAGCCCAATTTGTGCCTGTATAAAAACCCCTTTAGAATGTCCCCAATAAATGCTTATCTAGCTTTTGCTTGAAGACTCCCATTTAGGGGTGAGGGTCTACTTCACCACTTATACTTTTGGAGAGATCAAATTGTTAGGAAATTTTTCCTTACATTGAGCCTTAATTTTCAGTTGAGATGCTATTGGCCCTTGGTATGGAAGCAGAATGGAAGCACAGAAACATTCCCCATCCTCAATTATATCTTATGACTAAATTCTAGCTGGCCAAACATTATGCCTGTTGCTGAGTAAAATACAGTGATGCACTCTCCCGAATTTTCTGACTGCTTTGCCTAAAACTACTGACATCTTCTGCTTTATGCCAAGGAAAATCAGCCCCTATTGTGTCCAAGTGCAATATTTAGGTTAAGGTCATAAAACCAAAAAGCAACCTTGTTTGGCACAGATATTCATAATGGAGCTCTGATTGCAAAGTGGATGTACTGTTTTCATAGAATCGTTGAATTGAAGAGCCTGAAGGGACTTCAGAGATCATCTAGGCTAATCCTTTCATTTTACAGATGAGTGAGGTGAGGAGCAAAGGGGTTAAGAGAGTTACCTAATGTCACACAGTTAATTATTTGCTGAACTGAAACTAGATCCCAGGTTCCCCAATCCTTAGCTCTCTTGATGTTAAAAAAGAGTCTTACTGAACTGGGCATACCACACTTTATGGCTTTGCAGTTTTGAATGACATCAGACTCCCAAGCATTTCCCCCCTTCCCTCATCTTTATCAGCGTTTGTGATGGTTGTCACTCGCATTATTGCTTTTTCTCTGTAGTGACTTGTTGTATCTGGCATCTGTGAGCTCTTGAAACCATCAAATGGAAGGACAAGATAACTGTCCACAAAGGCTTAGCACACAGACAGTCTGCCGGAGTTGAAGCCAAGCTCATCAAGAACACCTCCCAGAGGTGTGCTGTGTGAACACACCTGGCACAAACAGTACCTAGCATACCCCAGAAGTTAGCATATAGTGAGCATTTAAAAGCAGAGAGGTGGAGAGGAAAGAAATGCTTTAATAACAGCTTCAGGCAGTGTAGAATAATATCTACCCAAATGTTTGTACTTACTAGGTCCTTCAATTCTTGACATGAATTGAGTTCAACTGTGGAGAACAGAAAACCAGAATAAGCCACAGACACAGATGAGAGGCAATGTGATGTAATGGGCAGAATGGTGGACCTGGGTTAAGAAGTTGAGTTAAGGAGCTAAGACCTGTGTTCAAATCCTACCTGAGATGTTTATTGACTGGTTAACCACTCAGCCTCAGTTTCTTCATCTGTAAAATTAGGGGGACTAGCCCTGATGACCTCTAATTATAATTCTGTGATGTTATTACTAGCCTATTTGCTAACTTTTAATCTCTCAGCCTCAATTTCTTATAAAATGAAGTTAATAATAGCCTTTACCTTAAAGGATTGTTACAAGAATAAAATGAGGTAATATATACAGAACACTTAAAGGGTTACATAAATATTAAAGTGAGGACTATAGGGTTGCTTTTTCTAAAGGAAAGCTTGTAGACCAAATTCAAGTCTACCAGTCAGGGCTATAAATGACTATAGAGTTCTTTTGATATTGCCTATAGACTCCAATTGAAGGACAAACATGCGTGCATAGTATGAAAATGACCTTTGGTCCCGAGTTGATCTTTTCAGCCACATAAGAGAACTCTATGTACTTTATGCAATACAAGTGCTTCTCTTCAGGAGCATCATATTCAACATTGAAGGACAATAGTATCTGTTTCTAGCTCATCTCTGACACATACATACATATGTACACACACGTATATGCAAATACATACACATTTGTACACATATATGCTATGTACCAGCTAGAAAGCTGCTCATTCAGATTTAGGCAAGCCTAACTGCAGATTGATGTCCAAATAGTTCTTTGCCTGTCAAAGTGTCAAAACACTTAGCAAGCTATGAAGAATACAAGTGTCCTTAACTTTGATTTGAATTAAAGCAGAATAAAATCACAAGTACTAGTGAGGCTTTGGGAATGTTGTTGATATTGAATGACGATGAACAGCAGCTGAGCTAATTCCTACCAAGACAGGAGTTTGTTTATTTTGTTTAGTTTGGCAAGTCTCTAATGGTTTTGACTGTTTGCCCCCAAATGAATCTTCCAGCTTGTGCAGCTTGTGCATGACCCAGATGGTCATCTATGTACTTACAAATATGAAAATTTCTGCATATTGATGTGTAGAGAACTCTATTCAATTCTGGGATTTTATGACTCTATGCATGTATATATAATAATATTAGTAACAGCTAATATTTATATAACCTTTTAAATGTTCTGCATATATTACCTCATTTGATTCTTGCAACAATCCTTTGAGGTGGAGGCTATTATTAGCTTCATTTTATAGGAAATTGAGGCTGAGAGGTTAAATAGCTAATTTAAGGGTCACATAGCTAATAAGTGCCAGAGGCAGAATTCAAACTCAGGTCTTCTTGACTCATCTAGAGTGCTATATTATGGCTGTGCATTTGTGCAAATGTGTGTGTGTGTGTGTATATCATTGTGAAAAAGGGTGGATAGAAACACTTTCACAGATTATTTCACAGAGA
Source organism: Gymnobelideus leadbeateri (assembly GCA_011680675.1). Taxonomy (NCBI): domain Eukaryota; kingdom Metazoa; phylum Chordata; class Mammalia; order Diprotodontia; family Petauridae; genus Gymnobelideus; species Gymnobelideus leadbeateri. The sequence continues at coordinate 75,517 of WOXC01009446.1, read as the reverse complement.
ATAAATCTATTTCAGTTTCAGTCTCAGTCAATCTGTCACTCATGTTCCTCCCAACACATTCTCCTACATTTTTGATACATTTAGGCAGTCTCTGCCAGTGTCTCTGCTTTACCCTAGGGCAGGGTTTCTTAATGTGGGGTCAATAAACTTGTTTGTATTTTTAAATTGATAATTATATTTCTTTTTTTTAAATAAGCAATTGGGGTTAAGTAACTTGCTCAAGGTTACATGGCCAGTAATTTTTGTGTGCGTATTAAGTATCTGAAGCCAGAACCAATCCCGGGTCCTCCCAACTCCAGGCTGGCACTCTTACCCACTGCGCCACCTAGTTGCCCCAGATAATTATATTTCAATGTAATGATTTATAATCCTATGTATTTTATTTTATGCATTTAAAAACTTTATTCTGAGAAGAACTTTATAGGCTTCAACAGATTTCTTTGAGACAAATAGGGTTAAGAAACCTTTCTCTAGAGGACAGTATGCATTGCTGCCCTGGTTTGGGTAAACGAACTATCCCCAGTCTTCATTCACTTCCTTGCTCTTCCCAGAATACCTTGAGTACTCTGAGTCTCTATAGATAGATTTTTGCATTACATATACATATATTAAAACCTGTGCCTATTTACATATATGTATACATTATACTTAAGCTAATAAACTGACTAAAAATAGAGCTTTGCCTATTTATAGCCCCTGAAACCAGAATAGAGATTAATTAGTAAGTTCACTAATTTTGCCCATTTTACACACAGAGACACATTTAGTATCACCCAATTATAAATGGAATTCCACTCCTCACCTAAGTAGCTCATTTCTATTTATTAATGGTCGGACATTTTTTGCCTGATGCAGATATATGGTAGTTTCCTCCAAGACTCCTGCTCTTTGTGCTTTCTACAGACTTTCATCCCCAGTGGCCACCTGGTTTATTTTCCTTTTGTTCAGGCTCCAGCTCCCATCTCACTTGGTTATGAATGGTTTTGCACAGATCAGCATATTCTATTTCTTGCTGAATGCTTCCCTTTTTCTGAGTTACATTTTGTTGTTTTTGTGATCTCATTTATCTTTTTTCTTTCCTCTCTTCCAATTAACTCCATTGCCTCCTTCATTATGCTTGCAATGAGGTCACTGAGGTGTCCCATCACTGCCTACTTCTTGTCCCAGCATGATTGCTGCTGGTCTCTCAGGACACTTGATTCTTTCTAGTAAAGTTTACTTATACTCTGCTTTAAAAAAATTCAAGAATGGTACTTTCTCTATGAAGAATGTTAAGTTCTTGCTGATTTGAGACTGAAGGAGAATACATAAAGCAATGCTTCATTCGTAAGATAGGACAGATATCAGTTTTTCCAGAATGGAAAAAGAATCCTAGCAGACCATCTATAGGGCTATAACTATGTAATTGCAACTATGTTATGGAAGAGAATAAAGTGTATGAGTATATAGTAAAGAGAAAAGTGGGGAATTACAGGCAGGAAGACATGCTCATTCATTATTGGATTTGAAGGTCATGTGCTCTTAGTTTTAAGCAAATGTTTTCCAGTGTGCCATCTTTACTATAGGGATCTGTTTTCATATTGTCCAAGGTATTCCATGGTAGGAGGAGGAAGTAAGTGAAGCCTGGGTGGTTGGTTTACTTGAGCCAGGGCTGTAGGAATCCAGACTGTCTTTTAAGATAAGCCAGAGGGAAACAAAGTCTCTGACAGAAATTATCTTCTGACTGTCCTTACCCTACCTGGGTAGCCATGGCTCCTTTAAAGATAAACACTTGTACCAAACTAGAAGCAGATCACCATTTTATCCTAAAAGCCTGACTGACTGACTTCATTCTCCAAGTGAACCCAGTTCAGGGAGAGGAAGAAGTACAAGAAATTGGATGTCCCTAACATGAAGTAGCTAGTCATTCTCCTTGGCTAGGTAGCCAAAGTCTGGGGTTATTCACTAACAACCACCCTATAGATTTATATGTAGTGACAGACCCCAAGTATAGAGAGAAGGGTGGCAAGGCCTGTGCTTGTGTGACTTGAAGGGAGGCAGAATCAACATCTTTAGCCTCTTCTCCACTCTTCTCCAAGGGATATTTCATTCATGTATGAGGGGAAGCATGAGGTTGGGGCTGGAGGTCATTCTGTTATCCCTAGAGAGACAGGTTATTGGAGCTGAGGAATATCTATCACTCACTTAAATATTGATAGTCTGGGGATATGATCAGGTTCCATCTAATTTCTGATTGCTTTGTTAAATTTTGAGGGAAGAGGTACTCTTCATCCAAGACTTGATTTGTTTCCCACCAAATAGCAGTTACACAATTAGCACAGAAAGAGAATAGTAAAGAAATCCATTTATCATAGCAACATGGATATCAGAGAAGTTGTACATGAGACTATATACTAGCCAACACAAAATGAAGTAACTCTCCCATTTGGAGTGAGATAACAGCCTGACCAAGAGAGAATGTCCTTAACCTTACCCAAGGGGACTGTCCTTAAAGTTTCTAGAATAGCAATCTGGGAATAGGACATGAAGGACACTGCCAGCTCCTCTCATGTCTGTCCAGAGTTTTTTTTTCTTTAGTGACCTGAATGGCTTCTTCCATTTTCTTTCTAGAAGCTGGAAGTTGGAAGTGTCTGAAGTGAGGATGCTTGAAGAGGTGTGAGGACTTAAAGCTTGACGAGTACCCAACTCTGCTCTACTCCTCACACAGGGCAGGGCATTCGTCTCTATCAATAGGGACAGAGTCACATAACAATGGATTTTGGGGCAGGGATTAGATTCATAACACTTGAAGCTTGGTAAGTGCTTTCTGTATATCAACATGTACATGTAGAGGTGTAGTGTGAATATTATTATTCTCATTTGATCAGATGAGGAAATGGAAGCTTAGAGATTAGGCAACTCACACATGATCATATAGTGATGAGGTGTCAGAGCTAGCATGTGAATTATAATGTCTTGGTTCAAAAACCAACACTATTTCCATTATTCTATAGTGATTTTTGTGATAGTTCCTTTGATCATTTTCTTTCAATACCTCCCTTTATCTATACTCTATAGATACTCTAATCTATACTCTAAATCACTGCCAAAATAAATATCCTTAGACACAAATTTGGATTCAGTCACTCCTCTGCTGAAAAATCTTTAGTGGCTCCCTATTGCCCATATTACACAATGCATATTTCCCAGCCTGGCATTTCCTACCATCTAGCTCCAAGCTACCTTTTCAGCCTTAGTTCATCTTACTTCCCTTCATGCATTTTATGCTCCAGGTGTACATACTGGATTATAAATTTGTTCTCCATGGTTGATGTGCCACTTCCCACTTCTTCCTATCCCCATAGTTGAAATATATTCCCTTTTCACCTTCATCTTTCAAAATTATTCTATTCTGTCAAGTCAGGCACTGCCCCTTCTGTGAAGTCTTCCCTGATCTCTTTACCTGAAAATGGGCATTCTTTTCTCAGATTTTCTTTGAATAACTTGTCTGAATTTCTCTTTTCCCACTATTTCACTCTGGCTTGTATTATCGTTAACTTTATATAAACCATGAAAAATGTGCTTGATTTACAGTCAGGATGACTTTGATCCAAATCTTGTCTGATATTAGCTTTGTGAAAGGGACAAACCTCTTAACCTCTCTGAGTTTCAGTTTCCTTATCTATAAAATGACTAGATGGCCTCTGAGGTTCCTCCCATCTCTAAATCTATGAACCAATGATTCTATCCTTCCATTAGAATGTAATATCTTTGAGGTCAGAGTTTGCATTCAGACTCCATCAGTTCTTTCTCTGGAGGTGGATAACAATTTTCATCATAAGTCCTTTGGAATTGTCTTAGATCACTGTATTGCTGAGAATAAGTTATTCATGGTTAATCATGATATAGTATTGCTGTTTCTGTGTATAATGTTCTCCTGGTTCTGCTCACTTTACTCCATGTCAGTTCATGTAAGTCTTTCCAGGTTTTCTGAAGTCATCTTGCTCATCATTTCTTATAACACAATTATATTCCATTACAATCATATACCACAACTTTTTAAGTCATTCTCCAATTGATGGACATCTCCTCAATTTCTAATTGTTTGCTTCCACAAAAAGCCTTCTAGAGATATTTTTGTACAAATAGGCCATATCCCTTTTTAAAAAATTTCTTTGGGATACAGACCTAGTAGTGGTATTGCTAAATCAAAGGGTACGCATAGTTTGGCTATTCTTTGGTCATTGCTCTCCCAAATGGTTGAACCAGTTTAGTGAAAGATTCTTGATTTCTCCATCTAATTCATAAGCAATGCCAACCAAACTATAGACTGAGACTTCTTCTAGGGAGGTCAGCCTTTAACTTAACATTCTTTATTTGGCTACTTTGTTTCAATATATTCTGAGGGTAAAGGGACTAATCTTGTCATGGTGGATAAATCCAATGAATACAGAAGATACATAGTGGTATTACTTCACCCAGAACTTTAAAAAAATTTATTAAAGAGTGATCTGGTGGTGGCTAGATGGCGCAGTGAATAGAGCACCGGCCATGGAGTCAGGAGAACCTGAGTTCAAATCCGGCCTTAACACTTACTAGCCATGTGACCTTGGATAAATCACTGAATCCCAATTGCCCTGCCCTTCCCCCCTCCAAAAAAAAAGAGAGATCTGTATTTTTAATCTTATGATCCACTGTCCTTTTCTTTTCTTTTTTTTGGTCTTTATTTGTTTGTTTACTTTTAGTTTACAAGTTTTAATTCCATAATTCCTTGAGTTTCAAATTTTCTTTCCCGTCCCCCACTCCCCACGACGGCATACAATCCAGTATAGGATCTGCAAATACTTTCACATTAGACGTTAGTCAGGTTACAAAGGCCGATTGTTCTAGATGGAATGAAAAATGGTAAAGAGGAAATATAACCAAACAATAAAAGGAAAAAGATCAAGTAGTTTGCTTCAATCAGGATTCAAACTCAGTTCCACAGTCCTTTCAAATTCCTTCATAGTTGTGAAATTGGAAAGGATAATGACCAACAGAGTTATAAAGCTAAATCAAAGCTCCAAATGAATTATAAGTACTTTCTGCCCCTCCCACTCCAGTACTTACATGGTTATCCATTATTACTATTCTTGAACTTCCTGGTTTGTTTCTAGAAAACAAGACAGGAATTATGAAGAAGTAAGATATGAGGTTTATGCTGGATATAATGGCACTCAAATACACAAAGATCTATGACTTCATCAATGTAAATATTCTCTGCAATAGTAAAGATTTTAGTTGATCCCTACTTTCCCATATTGTTCTACTCTCTTCCTCCCACAAATCCACCATAAGGTATCCATTCAATGTGCCGGGAGTCCTCCTTAAATTCACCCAGACATTATAATGAGAACACCAATGGACCATGTGGGCTGTCCATAATTTATTTCTCACCCCTGTTATGTGACTGACACATCTTTTTGATCATTCATTTTTAAGTGTCTCTCACTTAATTCCCTGTTTGTATTATGTTTCAACCTGTTCATACCTACCACAAACTTTCTCCATTACTCTTTGGGTGATCTCCAACTTCAGGTTCTTTTTTTTAAGCAAATGCTTTATTAACTCCTGTTTTACATCATTCATTTCCGCCAGATTTTGAGTTACAATTTATTTTTTTCCCCATTTTCCCCCTACCCACCCTCCCAGAATAGCAGTCCCACAAGATATCGCTTCCTCCATCATGCTCTCTCCCATATCTTCTCCCTTACCCGCTTCGACTTTTCCATTAGAGCAAAGTGGATCTCTGTGCCCCGATGCCTGTACACCTTATCTCCCAATTACATGCAAAAGAGTATTGATAATAGTGTTTATATATATTTGAAACATTTAATTTTAAGAACTCGAATTTCAGATCCAGTCCCTTCCTCCCTTGTCACCCATTCCCTCTGGGAAGATAAGTAATTCAGTATGTGTTGTACATGTATAACTATGCAAAATATTACCATAGTAGATATATTGTACAAGGCTGCTTATAATTCCCTCCCACCCATCCCACCCCCGACCTGGTCCATTCCCTACTTGATCCTGTCCCTCTTCTATAGTGGGTACTTCCAACCTCCCCTCCCCCCAAGAATGCCCTATCCTCCATCATCCCTCCTCTCATACCCCTTCCCCCTATTCTGTTGAAGGTTGAGATATCCCATTTAATATGTATGTCATTCTCTCCCTGAACGAAATTCAATGAGAATGTGGTTTTGCCTTTTTGCCTTCCTATTCTTCTCCTCCTCTGCAGCCACTTCCCCTTGCTTCTTCTACATGAGATAGTTTACCCTACCCTGTCTCTTCCCATCTCCTCTTGCCACTTTCCTCTCTCACTTCATAATTTCACTGCTTAGGTATCATCCCTTCCCAACAAATTCAACCTATGCCCTCTATCCATGTATAACTGTAAACATATATACACACATTCACATATGTATTCATGTGACCATATACCTTTCTTCCATTAGTTTCATACTGAGAAAAGTTTCATCAGTCACAGTGATTGTTTTTCCATGTAGGAATGTAAATAGGTTAACTTTGATAAGTTCCTTTTGATTTCTTTTCCCTGATTACCTTCTCAGGTATCTTTTGCTTCTTGTGTCTGGGTGTCAAATTTTCTATTCAACTCTGGTTTTTTCTCAAGAATGCTTGAAAGTCCCCTATTCCACTGAATGACCATATTTTCCCCTGAAACAAAATACTCAGCTTTGCTGGGTAGGTGACCCTTGGGTTCAGTCCCAGCTCTTTTGTCCTCTGGAATATTGTATTCCATGCCCTTCAGTCCCTCAGTGTAGAAGCTGCCAGGTCCTGTGCTATTCTGATTGTGTTTCCACAATATTGAAATTGTTTCTTCCTGGCTGCTTGTAGTATTTTCTCCTTGATCTGGGGATTCTGGAACCTGGCTATAATATTCCTGGGAGTTTTCTTTTTGGGATCTTCCTTAGGAGGTGATCTGTGGATTCTTTCAACCTCTATTTTGCCCTCTGGGTCTAAAACGTCAGGGCAATTTTCCTCGAGAATTTCTTGAAGGGTGATTTCTAGGTTCTTTCTTTGATCATGGCTTTCAGGTAGTCCAGTAATTTTAAAATTATCTCTCCTGGATCTATTTTCCAGGTCAGTGGTTTTTCCCATGGGATATTTCACATTGCCTTCTACTCTTTCATTTGTTTGGATCTGCTTAACAGCATCTTGATTTCTCATAAAGTCACTAGCTTCCATTTGCTCCAGTCTAACTGAAGGAATGAATCTCCTCAGTGAACTTTTGAGATTCTTTTTCCATCTGGCAAATTCGACTTTTTAAGGCATTCTTCTCCTCATTGCCCTTTTGGGCCTCCTTTGCCATTTGAGTTAGTCTATTTTTTAGGGTGTTGTTTTCCTCAGTCAGGCTGTTGACCCTCATTTCATACTTTTCCTGCATTCTTCTCATTTCTCTTCCCAATTTTTCCTCCACTTCTCTTATTTGATTTTTAAAGTCCTTCTTAAGGTCTTCTGTGGCCTGTAACCTGCTCATATTTTCCTTTGGGGCTTTTAGAGCAGGATTTCTGACCTCACAGTTCTCTGACTGTTCCATGCTTCGATCCTCTTTGCCCCCAAAATAGGAGTCTAATGTTTCATTTTTCTGTTTATTTTGTTTCCTTTGCCTTGGCATGATGCCACTTAGTGACTTGACGTTTGGGCTTGTTGCCACAGTAGAACTCTGCCACCAGACAGGGGAGCTTCGTCCCGAATGTGTGTGTGGGGCAACTTCCGTTTCTGGCAAGCTGGAAACCCGCCCCACTACCTCCCCCCAGATCACAATCCAGATCCAGGGAGGTTAAAGCAAGAGTGATTACCCCCCAAGACTGATCGCTGGATCTCCCTACAGTTCGCAGGCCAGGAGCTGGAGCCGCCACTGAAAACTGCAAAATGGCGTGTCTCCTCAGCGGCTTCTAGCCCCCAGGGGAGGAAGCTGACGCATTCCCCACATACTGGTCCCAAAGTCCATAGGGCACTAACCTCTCACTTTGTCCTAGGCATGTCTGTGTTGGCCATTCTGGAATCGCCACAGCTGCTGGTGTTCTGGGGTCCATCCAGCAGGCTGTTGGCCTGGCCGCCCTGGGGCTAAAACTGCGGGAACTGGGCTCAGCTCTCTGAGTGGTGCGCCCTGCACTGCTGGCTCCCAGAGTGCTACGCTGGCCCTTCCTGCAGGGCTGCTGGGCTGTCCTAGCGGGAGGTTAGCTTCTCTATGTCGTTGTTTGGGTGCTGGGGCTCCAGAAGTTGTTCAGAGTCCCCTTTTACATAGTTTGGAGGTGATCTGGGGGGAGAGAGCCTTGGTCGCACTGTTTCTACTCTGCCATCTTGGCTCCACCCCCAGTCTTCAACTTCAGGTCCTTAAAAGATGGTAGCATTCCAGGAATCACATTCATAAAATATCACCAGGAGAATATTTTCATTAAAAATATGTTTCAGGGAGCTCAGCACCATGAAAAAAACTTTGCTGTTTTCCCAAAATAATCTACACTACTTTATTCCTCCTGTTTGATTACAGCACTGGCTTATTTTCTATTTACAGACTGTCCAAGATAATATGTGTGTATGTATGCATGTAGGTATGCTATATATTTACTTTATAGATTGTTAATCTAATTGCATATTGTAATCTGGACAACAGCCATTCTTTATTTCCTTAATTTTCACTGTATAGATAGTCCAAATTCTTTTGTATAGTTGTAGTCACCATTTAGGAGGCTATTGCTGTTTTCTAGGGCTTGATCTAATTAGTTCAATGTAACTTATGAAAAGGAACATCTTGAAACCCTTACTAGGAAAAGGAATCCAACTTACTTGCCATATTGCACCTCCTTCATGACAAAAGACTTCCTCCACAACAAGGAATGAGACACGGCTGACTTGGCTACCCTCTTTAAGTGGAGAGGTTATTAGAGGACCTATTCGATCAGGGGGATTCCTCTTTGATGGCAGTTTTCCTGGGGGCTGAGCCTTAAATCTGTCATAGTGTCCTCTATTCCTGGGCATTTCACATTTCACAGCCCCAAGGGACTTGTAGGGGAACAGAAATGACCTCAGCTATTTGCCAATCTCTTTTGCTTCAAGACTGATGGACACACACACACACACACACACACAAACACACATGCATGCATACACATGTGTGTTCTCTGTTTCTTAGTTTTCTGGCTGACTAATGTTGTATCATCTGTCTTTTGGTTTTTTCTCATGGGGCCAGGGGAAAGGCATATTTAAATCCTATTGCAAGGCTGTGGATTGGTTTGTAGAGCCCTAACAAAGTATGGTGGCTGATAGAGGAGTGGAGAAGGTGCTAAGTGAACTTGTTAGGGATTTGTCTTCTCTGTTATTAGATCATCAAGTTATTACCTTGTTAGGAATCTTGGTGAAGAAATAGCTGAAATTACTTGTGTATAATTTTCATTTTGGAGAAATTTGAGAGGTCATGGGGATCAGAGAAAATGTCTAGTCCTTCATCAGAAGTTTCCATTCTAATGGGGTAATGTAATACACAAAGGGAGCTGAAAAACATGCTAGTGGTGCTGGTGGAGAGAAAGGTATCCATGTACTTGTGAAATCCCAAGAATCAGAAGTAGAGCTGAGAGGGAAATAAAGCATGTTCATCTTGGCCTTAGCCTAAAATGGAGGCCCTGGGAATAACTCATCAATGGGACACGAAAATAATGCTCACTTATCTACACCATGTTTATTTTTTCAAGATTTCATTGATTAATATTACTTGTGGAAACATTTAATTTGTTTGCCACAATTTTTCTTGTCTATGGAATGAAAAAAGTGTCCATCTTGCACTGTCAAGGTGTACATATTTCCCCTTTCATTCTGTTATTTTTCTTCTTCTCTTCTGTTCCTTATACTTTTATCTTCCAAAATGATGCTTTAAATGAAAATATAAGAAGGTTTAAAGATAGTTCATGTGAGTAAATCTTAAAAAAAATAGTTCTGGTCCTCTTTGTCCAAGACACTCCAATGTGTAGATGTCACATATGACCTTATTAGACCTTGGTTCCTGGATCAAAATCCCTAATGTTTCAGCTAAAGTAAAAGTACAATTTTCTTATAGTTTAGCTTGGTTGAACAAATCAATAGACAAACAAATGAATTAATAAATTAACAAATGAATGAATGTATGAATAAATGATGAATGAATGAACAACTAAAGAAACAATTTAACAAATCTGTAAATGCCATTTTTGTTTTTACCCATTGAGAGAGTATTCTGTCTGTTAACTTGGTCGTTCTTTCAGTGACTTGAACAAAGAAGAAAAGCTGAACAATGGTTGTTAAGCTTGAGAGCACATTCATTTAATTTTAAGTTGATCAAATGTGTTTATTTATCTATTGCTTTTTGGGGGGCAATTGGGGTTAAGTAACTTGCCCAAGGTCACACAGCTAGGTTTTTGTTTGTGTGTGCGTTAAGTGTCTGAGGCTGGATCCAAACTCAGGTCCTTCTGACTCCAGGGCTGACGCCCTACTCACTGCGCCACCTAGCCACCCCTAATGTGTTTATTTTTCAATAAGGCCCGGTTTTATGAGTAGGGGGCATAGGTGGCTACTGAAATTGAACAATTTTGGAGGTCCCTGTGTAGGATTCCCTGGGCTTAAATTTCTTGCCAATTAACTTGTTGACTTAAATTCTGGGCTTAGGAATTCATTCCTTTTAATCTTGTTGATTCAGTACCTTCCCCATACAATCAATTCTTTCAATCAACACTACCACAACATAATAATTGCTATGTATCTGTATCTATGTGTCTGAGTCCTTTAAGCGTAGTGTATGTTTTGATTTTATTAATGACATTTATCATTGAAATATAGCTCTTAGCATATATGCTTCATGGAGAACTGACTAGTTAATGCTCATTCGTTCAAGAAACATTTCTTGAGTGTCTGTGATATGTAAGATACTGTCCTAGGTGATAAATGTCACTTAGATTTTCACTTCTTGTAGAAACCTCTTTCCAGTCTACGTTACAAAAAACAACAGAGCTGTAAAGCTTTATCCCCTGCTGGTTGGAATTTGTTTCCAAGGAAAGGACTTTCAAATGCATGTATGTGTTTGTACTTAAAAAAAAAAGCTTTCAAAATCACACTTTCATTTCAGCATGAATTGTGTGCTTTGAAACAAAGCTTTAGGGGAGTATAAACATGAAACAAAAATGTTTTCTTGGATATTGGTTTGTATTGAAGAAAAAGATGGAGAACAAAATCCTCATTCACTTTTCTTTTTCTGTCAGTTTGCAAAAAGGTATGATATTATGATCAGATGAGTAGGTGCCTTCTTAAATTTTACAATTTTGGGAGTCCCTGCATAGGATTCCTTATCCTTACTGGGGCTGTCCCAGTCATCTTAACCTTTGTCTTGTCACTGGACTCCAATGACTGCAGGAGAGAATGGGACTGATGACTTTTCACAGCTCTGCCTCACTTAAATCCAATTCACGTGCAAGTCAAGACATCACCATCCCAATGTCAAATCTACCCTAAGTTCTTGTCAATTAATTTGTCCCAGTGATCTAAATTCTGGATTTAGGGGTTCATCCCTTTTATTCTTGTTGATTCAATATCTTTCATATACAATCAGTTCTTTCTACAACACTGTCACAGTCTTAGTTCAGGCCCTTATTAGCTCTCATTTAGGCTTCTCTCCCTTCCCTAATTTGCCTTTCATATAGATGCCAAATTAATCTTCCCAAAGAACCCTGCTCATTTTATTCCTCTGCTCAAAGATTTTTATTCATTGCCCATGGTCTAAATGAAATGCAAGCTGCCCAGTTTCTAATCTATCTTTCTTTTTTTTTTTTTAAGCAATTGGGGTTAAGTAACTTGCTCAAGGTTACATGGCTAGTCATTATTTTTGTGTGGGTGCTTATTTTCTGAGGCCGGATTCGATCTCGGGGCATCCCAACTCCGAGGCCGGCGCTCTTACTCACTGTGCCACCTAGCCGCCCCTTTTAGGGCAATTGAGGTTAAGTAACTTGCCCAAGGTCACACGGCTAGGTTTTTGTTTGTGTGGGTTAAGTGTCTGAGGCCGGCTCCGAACTCAGGTCCTTCTGACTCCAGGGCCGGCGCTCTACTCACTGCGCCACCTAGCTGCCCCCTAATCTATCTTTCTAACCCTATTTCACAATGCTCACTTCATGCACTCTGCATTCCAGGCAACCTGAGTTTCCTCTAAATCCTGGATCTTATCTTGCCTTTGAGTATCTGTATAGATCACCACATATGCCTAGAATAGACTCTTCAATCCCATCTCCATCTATCCAAAGCATCTTCCTTCAATGCCCATCTCAAAGCTCACTTCTTCTAGAAGCCTTGTCTGATTTACAGAATCATGGGATTTCAGAGATGTCCTCAAAAGTCAAAAAGTACAATCTAAAACTGATAATCCTCTTAATTTTCAATCTTTCCTTTTTATACTTCTTTCTATCTTTTGGACTGCTATGTCCTAGTATTCTTATTTTAAACCCAGTCCTTCCAGAAGATACATCTGATTCCAATTCTGGTTGGCACTATTCTCATGTCCTCTGACACAACATGCCAGAAAGAGACTTTGGCATATTCCTTGGTCCTCATGGCCATCTCCAATGAGCAGTTTCTTTTCCCCTGCACTTATTTCATTCATCTACATATCTTTGTTGCTTCATTGGCCTCTAGTTTCATCACCCACCTTTACCCAATGGTTCAATATCTGATTTATAGTCTTTATATTCAACCAACGTCCTTTTTTCATGGTCATGAACTTCAAACTACAGGCCAATATCTCCCCAAATGTCCTGGTGTCTCAGTTCATCATACTATCTAACTCCTCCAATTGACAGCTTCTTTCTATTTCATCTATATATTCAACAGCTACCTATAACTATCTATGATTTTGAACTTTGAAATTCCCCTCTCTAATCATAAACTCTTCATTTAGTTCTCCCTCTGCTTTATTCCTCCTAAAATTATTCTTAATCTTGCCACAACCTTCACTTCCTCTTCCTTTCCCTATTCTCATTGTCCATTAATCTTGATCTGGACACGCTTCCCTCTCTTTACTGATTTGACTCTATAGAGACCACTTTAATTACCTTTTACTGTACCCTTGACCTACTTCTCCTTGTCCTACTGTTGTTCAAATGCTGCCAAACCTCCCCCTAGGCCACCCCCACCATCTCCCTTCTTTGTCCTTCTGAGTAGCCAAATGTCTTTGGAAGAAGCTATGCCACTATGCTCAGGGCCACCAGAAATTCAGGTGATTGGGCCCTTGTTGCTAGATCTTTCATTATTCTTCAATTGTCTGTTTTGTTTTGCTTAGCAACTGTTCCAAGCCTTCTCTTTCCTCCTCAAGTACCTATCTCCTCCTCCACCCATGTCTCTCTCAGCAAATGTTATCTTCTGCTTTACTATGGATGAAAATAGATGCCATCTGCTACGAGTTCCTTCTTCGTTCTTCTATATCTCATAGCTTTCCTACCTCTTTCCTTATTCTCTTCCCCTCTACTCTTGTCTCTGAGGAAACAGTAGCTTTTATTGCCAGGGGCAACCACTTTCCCTTTATGCTATACATTTATCTCTTCCATATCTTCCATGGACTTGTTCCATCAATCATATCCATTCGCTCTCATTTTCCCCTTTTATCTCTATTTGTCAATTTATTCTTTCTCTATTGCTGATAAATAAACTCAGGCCTACTTCAACCTTACAAAACTTTCATTTAATGCTTCCATTCTTTCAAGTTATCATGAATGAATGAAAAATCATTTATTAAGTGCTTACCATGTGTTGAGTATTGTGGCAAGTACTAGATAACAATAGAAAAATCAAGAAACTCACATTTTAATTGGGAGATATAGAACATAAAAGAGAGTTCAGCTACAGGACAGATAGAAAGGGCTGGAAGCCTTAAGGGTAATACAGCAGGATGGAAGGTGTAAAGCCACACACAAGCAGCTTTCCAGAGGATGGCTGCTGTGAACAGCTTTTAAAGTTCTTATTACACAGTATAGCGAACACTCTATTCAATAACAAATCAGAACAAAACATTCACAGTAAATCAAGATACAGCGTTCAAAATGTTAGAACTTATCACAGATAACCAAAATATAGCATTCATAACAACTTATTACAGAAATTGGCCACATAGTTTTCGTGGTTTACACAGTTTTGAACAAAGTATAATCATTTAGTCAACCAATCACCTAGTAACTTAATCATTCAACAACTCAATCATTCAATCATCCCTAAGGAGGCTTGCCTCCTTAAGGGTCACAAAATACAATAGTCAAAGTTCTCCACTCATGGGGCACACTAAGTTACGATATCAGTCACTGCTCAGAACTCTCTTAATGGGGTAGTGTAAAATCCAGGCCATCTACCCCTCTGTCACAAGTAAATCACAATCTTCTCAGTTAGTATACAATATCCAAGTGTTATGGGAATGGGAATCTAAGATCTTCCCTGGCCCTAGGCCCTGTGATAGGCTCAAGTGACTCTGAGAACCTTCCTTGATTTGAAAATATACTCTCCCCCCTACTAGGCTGAATATGGTCACATCAAGCCTGTGGTGGGAGGCTTGTTTTTCATGAATGCCCACACCTTGTTGCTTTATGATTGGGCAGTGGTTCACAAGGGTTGTGACATTCTCTGATCCAGGAGAAGGCTATAAACCTCACTGATGTGAGGTTTTGTTTTGGGGATCATTTTGAGAAGAGTTGTGTGATTTGACCAGTCAAGACTCTGGGCAGCTGTTGAGCCCCCTGGCTTTGAAAACCCAGATGTTGGTGCTTCCCTCTATGGTAACTGACTAGGAATGGATGTAATGGTCAGACAGTTGGAAGTCTGTCTGCTGATCTGTTTTTCTGTATTTGTTGTCTGCTTGTAACTTGTTTGTATTCTCTGAAGTTTGGGGTGCTGACCTTTTCCCCCTGAACTAGGTAAATGACATATGTTTGATTAATGCAAGATGTTTAACCCATTTTGAGTTGCTTTCCTTTAAAAAGCAGATCTAAGAACCTGTGTTGGCAGCCACCTTGGGTATGCTAGGGTGCTTGCTGCTACACCAAATAAAGTTTTCTTTCAGCTTGACTCAAGGCTGGCTCTCAGTTTACATGGTTCCTCTTCCATGGTCCCAGTTCCAACTGTCACCTGGATTCAAAGGTAGGCAGCTCCCAGTTCCTTGTCTAATTCTTTGTCCAGTTTCCATTCCATATTGAAGCTCACAATGTCCAGTCCACCTCAAGTCCTTCAAGTTCCTGTTTCTGGGAAGACAAAGCTTATTAGAGCCACAATAATATTTATACACATTGCCGGCACCATTATCAATTCACTATCTGCTATATCACTATATTCAACTCAGATGCACCAACAAGGTCTGAGAACTCAACACAAATAATCAACATAGAAATCAACACAGACCCACAAATGAGGTCCAAGAGATCAGGAGTAATCATCAGTAAAGTCCCAGGACCTCCAAACCCCCCCTCCAGGATTTCTGTAAACATACAACCAGAAAATCCTCTTTTAGGGCTTCCAGTAAGGTCCAAGGGCTTTCTGTACAAAGTATCATAAACAATCATCAACATAGACAGAGCAGACAAACAGAGTGCCAGGATACCACAAGTTTTCTCCTTTTTGACTCTGCCACCACAAGAGTCTTCTTCTCAGTTCCTGCTATCTCTAGCCCTGGGCCTCTCCTTATATAGTCATTAGCTCCTCCCTAGGAGTTCACAAGTTCCAGGGTTCACAGGTTGTGTAGTTTACAATTTCTGTTTCTTAACAGACTGAAACAAGGTGTTAATTCAATAGCTAAAACAAGGTGTGAACTACTTCTGTGCTTGCCATTACAGAAGGCAAGGTCACTATCTTAGATCTTTTTCCTCTCCACAGACTCCTAGAAAGTCAAGTAAATTTTTGGCTTTCATTTCCTTACTTTACACTAACTTGTCAGTCCCTTGAAATCTGTCTATTGACCTCACCACTCTATTGAAATTACTCACCAAAGTTATGTAATGGCAAGCAAAGTAGTACTTTGCTGCTTGTTTCAACTATTCAGGTGTCTGAGCTTTGTCTTTGGTTGTGTCAGGTTTTTATTGGAAACAGTATACATTGTGTTGCCCTTAATAGGCCTAAGGGACTTTGGAGACCTTCCCTGCCCTTAATAGGTCTAACATCATAACATGGAGCCCATGGTGGGAGGAGCTTGCCAAAAGAGTGGAAGAAGAAGGGTGGAACAGGAAGGGGCAGAGCAGAGAAAAGCTTGAACATGAGCTGGCACCAAGCAGAGCTAGGAGAGAGAATGTTTGTGATGTTGGCACTCTGTTGGTCCATGTTGGTGTTCCTTTGTCAGACAGAAACACTCTGTCTATTGAATTGTGTTAGGTTGTCAGTATTCTGTCTTTTGATTTGTGTTGCTTTCTCAGATAGAAAGTGAATTGAGATGATAGTGCTGGCATTGTGTGTAAATATTGTTGTAGCCCTGTTGAGCTTTGTTTTCCTAGAAACAGAAGCTGGGAAGAGCTTGGAGTGGAATAGTCCCTGTGAGCTGTGATATGGAATAGGAGCAGAGAGCTGCCTACCTGTAAATCCAGGCAAGAGTTGGGTGAATCTAAGCAAGAGCTAGGAGATCTGCTTACCTATAAATCTAGGCAAGAGTTGGGAATGAGTGAGAGTGAATCCAAGCAAGTTTTGCCTTTTTGCCTTCTTGTTCTTCCCCTCCCTTGTAACCATTTTCCTTTGCTTATTTTATATGAGATAGTTCATCCCATTCTGTCTCTCCCCATCTCCTCTCATCATATTCCTCACTCACCTCTTAATTTCACCTTTTAAGTATCATCCCTTCATATTAAATTCAACCTGTGCCCTTTATCTATATATACCTGAAAACACATATACACACATTCACATATGTATTCATATGCCCATGTACCCTTCAACTATTTTCATACTGAGAAAAGTTTCATCAGTTACAGTTATCATTTTTCCCTGTAGGAATGTAAATAGTTCAACTTTGATAAGATCATAATGCTTTCTTTTCCCTGTTTACCTTCTCAAGCATCTCTTGCTTCTTGTATCTGAATGTCAGATTTTCTATTCAACTCTGGTTTTTTTCCTCAAGAATGCTTGAAAGTCCTCTATTCCACTGAATGACCATATTTTCCCCTGAACATGATACTGAGTTTTGCTGGGTAGGTGATTCTTGGTTTTAATCCCAGCTCCTTTGACCTCTGGAATATCATATTCCAAGCCCTTTGATCCCTCAGTGTAGAAGCTGCCAGGTCCTGTGCTATCCTGATTGTGTTTCCACAATATTGAAATTGTTTCTTCCTGGCTGCTTGTAATATTCTCTCCTTGATCTAGGAATTCTGGAACTTGGCTACAATATTCCTAGAAGTTTTCTTTTTGGGATCTTTTTCAGGAGGTGATCAGTGGATTCTTTCAACCTCTATTTAGACCCTCTGGGTCTAAAACATCAGGGCAATTTTCCTTGAGAATTTCTTGAAGGATGATTTCTAGATTCTTTCTTTGATCATGGTTTTCAGGCAGTTCAATTATTTTTAGATTGTCTCTCCTGGATTTATTTTCCAGGTCAGTGGTTTTTCCCATGAGGTATTTCACATTGCCTTCTATTCTTTCATTTGTCTGGATCTGCTTAATAGCATCTTGATTTCTCATAAAGTCACTAGCTTCCATTTGCTCCAATCTAATTCTGAAGGAATGATTTTCCTCAGTGAGCTTTTGAGATTCTTTTCCCATCTGGCAAATTTGACTTTTTAAGGCATTCTTCTCCTCATTCCCTTCTTGAGCCTCTTTTGCCATTTGACTTAGCCTATTTTTTAAGGTTTATTTCCCTCATTCAGGCTGTTGACTCTCATTTAATACTTTTCTTGTATCTTTCTCATTTCTCTTCCCAATTTTTCTCCCACTTCTCTTATCTGCTTTTTAAGGTCCTCTATGGCCTGTAACCAGCTTGTATTTTCATTTGGTGTTTTTGGTGCAGGAGTTCTGACCTCACAGTCCTCCTGTTCCATGCTTTGATCCTCTTTGCCCCCCAAATTGGAATCTAATGTTGCATTTTTCTGTTTATTTTGTTTCCTTTGCCTAGGCATGTTGTCACTCAATTACTTGACTTTAGGGCTTATTGCCACAGTAGGACTCTGCCACCAGCCAGGGGAGCTTCCATCTCAAACGCTGGGGTTTTCTCAACTTCCAGAGGTATTAGTTGGGTGGCCTCTGTGATGCCTCCACACACTCTGGCAAGCTGGTCACACACCCCAATATTTCCACCCTAGACCACAATCCAGATCGAAGAAGGGTAAAGCAAGAGCGCTTACCCCCTAGATTGATTGCCAGATCCCACTACAGTTAGCAGGCCAGGAGGTGAAGCTGCAACTTGGCAACTTGGCACAAGCTGTGCAGGCTCCTTAGTCGTTTCTTGCCCCCAGGGGAAAGAGGCAGAAGTGCTCTCCCAACCATTCCCAAAGTCCATAGGGCATTGACCTCTCACTTTGTGCCTGGGATCTATATGTTGATAATTCTGGAAATAGCTACAGCTACTGGTGTTCTGGGGTCCTTCCAGCCGGCTGCTGGTCCTCCCGCCCTCAGGCTAAAACCTCTGACTCATGGGGTCCTGGGCTCGGCTCCCAGAGTGTTGTGCTGGCCACTCCCTGCCAGGCTGCCCTGCTGTCGTCAGCGAGAGGTTAGCTTCTCTTTGTCATTTTGTGTGTTCTGCACCTCCAGAGGTCATTCAGTGTCCTCCTTTTACATAATTTTGAAGTGGTGTGGGCGAGAGCTCCACAGAAGTGCTGTTTTTACACTACCATCTTGACTCTGCCCCCTCTCTCATTGCTTCTTAAACTGTGGGTCATGACCCCCTATGGGGTTGAGAAAAATTTGGCAATAGTAAAAGGTTTCTGAATGTGCAATGACCAAAAATTAAAAATCTAATGCATGATGAATCCATGGCAGCATTTGCCTGTGTTACATCTTGTAACTTCACTGCAGTCTTGGTTCTGAACACAAAGCATGTGTACTTTGTACTGTGCATGTCCTCAGGCACACAATGCCAATGAACTTGTAAAGGGGTTGTGAGTGGAAAAAGTTTAAGAATCCCTGCCTAGGTATTCTGGTTCATCTCATACCTGTCTGTCAGTCCTTAGTCCCTTACACTGATTGATTACCCATGTCATTGCTATTTACTGTGGATATATCCTAAGGCTCACTCTATATTCTCTCTCTCTCTCTCTCTCTCTCTCTCTCTCTCTCTCTCTCTCTCTCTCTCTCTCTCTCTCTGTCTGTCTCTCTGTCTCTCTCTCTCTCTCTGTCTCTCTCTGTCTCTCTCTCTCTCTTCATCATCATCCTCCTCCTTAGCTACATTGGATTCAGTTACCACCCTTATGCAGATGTCTTCCAGATCTTTATATAATTCTGGTCTCTTTCCTTATCCCAAGTCCTGCTTTATAAGCTGCCTATTAGATATTTTGAACTGGATGACACATAGGCATGTCTGATCCAACATGCCCCAAGCAGCATTTCCTTTTCTGCAAAACCTGCTTCTCTTCTGAAGTTCCCTGTTTTGGTCAAGGACACTACTTTTCCTTCAGTCACTCAAAGTCTCAACATTATTCGTGCTACACATCTAGTCAGGAAGGCAAGAAGCATTTTAAACATGCTTCTTTTGTTCCGGGCAAAATTGTGCTAATCCTTAGACACAAATATAAGTAGAAAGATATTCCTTTTCCTAAAGAAATTTATATCCCAATGGGGAAAGATAACATATAAGAGGGACTTAAAAAGCTGGGGGGGAAGAGGGTGTGTGTGTGTGTGTGAGTGTAAGTGTGTGAGAATGTGTGAGAATGTATGTGTGTGTGTGTGTGTGTGTGTGTGTGTGTGTGTGTGAAGACACCTGTGAGAGAGCATTATGTCAAAATCTAGAAAGAAATAAACAGAACTGAGAAGGGGATGGAGGTTAGTTGACTTGAGTCCCTCCCCAAAATGGAGACCCTGGGGTCTCTTATCAATAGGAGTAGGACGCTGGCATAATGATGTTCCAGGACAAGAAGTCCCCAAGGACAAATGGATAATTCTGGGGTGAGAAGGCCCTGAGGGAAATTTCAGGGTGAGATGATGAAGTATAGTCTTAGCGTTCAGAAAGTCAGGAGCAAAGCCACGATGCTTTGCCAGATTGTCATTTTGATCTCTATAATGTCTTTTAACTCCCACTGCCACTATCTGAATGTAGGCCCTAATCACCTCTCACCTGAACTATTACAATAATCTCTTTTATGATATTCTTGCTTCACTTCTCTCCACACTCCATCTACCTTCCACTCAGTTGCTGAGGAGATTTGTCTACACCCCATTTCTGATCATGTCACCCCCTTCCTTGCTCAGCAAATTTTGGGGTTTTCCTGTTATTTCTAGAATTAAATATAAATTCTTCTGGAATTTAAATTTCTTCACAATCTGGCCCCTTTATATTCTCTAGTTTTGTTAAATATTACTCTTTTTCTTTTTGCATATTGCAATCCATCCATACTGTTTCTCACACACAACACTATCTCCTATCTGGATGCTTTGCACTTATTTCCTATGTCTAGAATGCACTCTCTCCTCACCTCTACCTTTTATAATCTCAGGTTTTCTTTAAAGCACCACCATCTTCCTAGTCTTCCAGATTTATAACCTGTATAGGCACCTTTGCCTCTTTTTCTCTCTTTGATATCTCATATCCAAAGAATTGGAAAGGCTTGTCAATGTTACCTCCACAGCATCTCTCTTATTCATTCTTTTGTTTCCTCTGCTCAGTCAAGCACCCTACCTACTCCAATTCAAGCTCTCATTATCTCTTTCCTCTTAGTTGGTTTCCCTGTTTCTAGTATTTCTCCATTCAAACAACTTTCTACTCAGCTACCAGAATAATCTTTCCAAAGAACAGACTTGGCAGTTGTATCTCCTTGTCCAAAAACCTTCAATGATTCACTATTTTTATTCACTATAAACTGCTAAGGCTTTAACCTAGTTTATAAGACCCTCCAAAATCTACCACCTTCCTTTCCAGTTGTATTCATTCACTACATTTAAACCAGATTTGACCAACTATTTCTTGAATTCTATACTCTGTCTTGCATCTCTCTACATTTATACAAGCCAACCCCCATGCCTAGAATATTCATACTTTCCTCATTTCCATTTCCTAGATATTACATACAGTAATAGCATATCGTTTTAAGAACGACTTTGAATGGCTGTCATTTTGACTATCATAAATACCTAAATTAACTACAAAGGACATGTTAAGGATGGCACTATCTGCATCCAGAGAAAGAACTGATAAATAGAAGTATGTATAGAATGATTATATACATGTATATATGTATAAATATATGTAATATAAATATTATGTATGTATATATATTACACATATTTGTATCCAATGCTAGCCATCTCTAGGGCAAGGGGAGGAGGGAAGAAAAAAAGAAAAAAAAAGAAAATTACACGATTACTTTATAATATATTTAAAAGGAATAGGTTTTACATAATAGATTTGCAATTTCATTTTCAATCATCTTTTTATTTTGCTGTATAATGGAAATTTTTGTTTTATTCCATAAATTAAAAATAAATAAATAAAATTATAGATATGAGGTGCTGTAGCAGCAACTAGTACCTAGGTGACTGTAGTACAGGTTCTTAGTTCTGCTTTACTAGGAAAGACAGATGTTTAAGGGATCAGCAATCTTTTTTTTTTTGTTTTTTTTGGGGGGCAATTGGGGTTAAGTAACTTGCCCAAGGTCACACGGCTAGGTTTTTGTTTGTGTGTGCATTAAGTGTCTGAGGCCGGATCCGAACTCAGGTCCTTCTGACTCCAGGGCCAACACTCTACTCACTGTGCCACCTAGCCGCCCCCTCAGCAATCTTTTTAATTACATTCGCTGGTTCAGGGGGAAAGTCAGCACCCTGAATATCAAAGAAAATTTACATAGAGAAATAAAGACCAACAGGGCTCTGACTGTCTGACTCAACTATCCACTTTACATACATCCCTGGATTGAGAGAGCCTTTGCATCTGAGCAGGTGGGGAGCTCTGAACATAGGGCCACTGAGAATCTAGAACAGGGAATCACAAGAACCTTCTCATAAGTGAGCCCCCAAAGCAAAATACCAACTCAGAGTATACATACACTTCTCAGAGCCAGAAGGTATCAACCCTTGGGACTCAGTGACTAATTAGAAATTAGCAAAAGGTGTGAAAGCCTTCCTACAAGCAAGCCTCCCCTAAGCAAGCTTCCTTTAATGGCCTCCATGTGAGACCTATTAAAAGGTGGGGAATATATTTAATCCCATTAACATTACATGCCCTCAAAAATAAATCCTGTTTGGCACAACCCACTAGGAAGGGCAAACATAAGAGCATTCTAAGTACTGAACTTTAATTGGCCATTTCCTTCATTATATTTGACTTCCTTTGTTGCCTCATTACCCATAATGCCTTCACTGCTCTCCTGTAATTGTTAGTAATTTCTTTCTTTTAAATACAGGATACTTATGCCCATGTAAGATAGGTGGTCTTCATGGATTCTCTAAATCTATAGAGATGCTCACAAGTGACATGTCTAGATATCTTTGGAATCTGGCCCAAAGTCTCCAAGGGAGAATGCAATTTCTACCCCGAGGGATGCAAGACAAGAGCCATGTTTGGGCACTTGCTGCTTCTTCAACAATCTCTAAGAGGGCCATCGGGCTAGAATGATATCTATCTTGCTCCTCAAATATTTGTGTTCAAGGCTAGGGCTACAAATGTGGTTCAGAAAGAAAGCTGCTTCCGTGGTTCCTCTTAAGGAAAATGATGGCCATTAGCTTACCCTCACCAGTTTGGTGCCTTTTCACCAGTCTGGCCACAAAAAAGACCATGACAAATTTCACCTAGCAAGTAAATCACTTTATCAAATCAAACAGCAAAGACATCATAGAGAATATAACATGCCGATGTATGTACAGGAGTGAATGAGCTCTTGAATTAGGAGTGAGATAAGGTCCCACCTCAAGCTAAGAGAAACAGCCCAACCTTTCTTGGATCTAAGAAAGTCCATTTTGTAGTTTCCAGTGAGGTAAATTGGAAATCAGGGATGTGTTGAGGAGCTGGCTACATGGCTTCAGCTTCTCTCTACACATGTGTGTCTCCCTAGAAGGGTCTGTGGAACTACATGTATTTCTCTACCAGGAGTTCTTGCACCAGCCTCTGCTTGAAAACTTTTAGGGAGGGGAGGCTCTCTGCCTTCTGAGGCAACCAATTTTTACTTCTGTGTAGCTCTAATTGTTAGAAAGTTTTTCCTTATATTAATCCTAATTCTGCTTCTTTGCAATTTCACCCCATGACTGCAAGGAGGACAAGCCAAATACCCCTTCCATCTGATAAGACCTTCAAATGCATGAAAATAGATCTCATGTTTCTTCTTGGTCTTCTCCAGGTTATTTCCCCAGTTTCTTTAACTGGTCCTCATATGGAAGACAAATATAATTTCTCTCTCCTCAATATTTTTTATGCTTCTAAATGTTCAGCAAGCCTAAGAACCAGATTCATAGTGGAATGGATTCTATTTGGGCTCTGTTTGTTATATTTTGTTTGGGCAACTAAGAGAATGATAAAAGAATATGAAATATTTGAATTTGAGTAAAGCCATCGGGTCACTTTTTATTTGAATTAGATCTTCAATCTTTTTATAATCTTAGGTGAAAAATAAGTATAAGATAGTTATCAGAAGAGTCTTTATTGCTATTGGCTTAATAGTCCTGTGTTTTGTCTCAAAGGCAATTGGTAGGGGAGAAGGTGAGTGTCCATGTGGTTGAAAAAAATGTCTGAGATTTCCAAATCCAATTGCCTCCCCAAACACACATAATCAACATATAACATGCCCTTCCTCCTTAATATAACTGAGGCAAGGTCTCTTCTCTGCCCCTCCCTCCCTCTTTTAACCTGTCATGGTCTCTTTGAGAATGAAGGGGAGGACAAAGAGCAAGAAGCCTGTCCCTGGTACACAGTTTAACCTGATTTCATTAGGATAAAAATGACTCAGAGCTTTGTGGTGTAGTGGATTGAGAGCCAGCTTCAAAGCCAGGAAGAACTGGTTCAAGACCCACTTCTGACGCATACTGGCCAATCTTTCAGTGCTCTAGGGCCAGGAACTGAACCAGTGATTTCATTGGAAACACCTTCTTATCAATTGAGATTAGCAGCTGCTCTGTAATTTATAGTCTTTGCCCTAAAAGCATTACTAGTATACAGTAGACACATATGGCATACAGTGTGTTTTCTCAGGGACTGAGAACCCAGGTGTAGGGTTAATGGAATATAAGATCTTCCCCATCCATTAATAGGCCTATGTGACCATGTGTCCCCTTTTCCCTTGGTATAGGAGCCATGTTCCCAGGTCTAAAAGGTACACAGGTATTTCAGTCACAGATGTCTTGCTGCTTTGAACTTTGGCTCAGTTCGCAGCTGTGACAAATCCTGAGTCACATTGAGTCCATATAGAGATTTATATTACCTTGGGGGTAGGAGCTTGCTTAGAGGGAAACTTGCTTGCAGGGAGGCTTGCTTGTAGGAAGGCTTTCACATCTTTTGGTACTTAGGCAATTAGGCACTGAGCCACATGGGTTGTGATGCTTTCTGGTCCCGAGCCTATTAGTTGAAAACTATATGTATTGGGAGGTTGGTATTTTACTTTATGTCTGTCATGGGAGGAACACTTTGTGATTTGGTCAGAAGAGACTCTGGGTAGCTGTTGTTAAGGGCCTTCCTCCTTCCCTTTGAGAGCCCAGATGTTGCCACTTCCTGGTCTGGTGATTACGTATCTATTATTTTGTTTAGACAATTGGAACCCTAGCAATTGGATCTCTGTGCTAATTTCTCTATTATTTCTCTGCTATTTTCTCCACTTTCAGGGTGCTGACCTTTCTCCTGAACTAGTGAATAACTTATATAAGGTTAATTAAAGTAATATTGTTGACCCTTCTGAAGCTGTCTTTTCCTTTAGGTAAAACAGATCAAATGTGTTAGCAGGCCGTTCTGGGTGTGCTGGAGTGTTTGCTAATACACCAGGTTAGAGTGATTCTGGGTTGCACATTAGCCTTAGTTACCACAATTCATAATTTGCCAAATTAAGATAATCACCAACGCCAATGTTCAGTTTATTCCCCCAAACATTTTGTGTACCATGCTCTGTGATAGGCCTTGGGGATATAAATATAAAAAAACAAAACATCTGTGCTTTCAAGGGGTTACATTCTAAGGAGGTTGTAAAGAGTGTGAAAACAAGATAGTGGGAGCAGCTCACTGGGAAGCCCTAATATGAGGACCTGGAAGGGCTTCCCATGGAAGGCTATACCTGAATAAAGCCTTGAAAAAACCCTGAACGATTCTGAGAGGGGGAGGGCATTCAAGGCATGGAGAAAACTCATCAGATATGCATCCAATAGCATAATCTTTTCTCTTTGTACTGAATGCTAGAAAATAGGCCCATTTTTTGCCTTTTTGATATCAAACTGCGAAAGTAATAATATTAACTCACATTTATATAGCGCTCTTAAGGTTTAACTGCATATAATCAAATTAAAAAAAAAACCATCATTTAGCTTTGATTTTTCTTTCTCTTGCTGTGAATGGCATTTTCATATTTATAGAAACAATTTCTCTATTTTCTCTGAAATAGTTTATTTGCTGGAAATAAATTCCCTTCTACCTCTCCCCTCCCCGCTTGGGAACAATGGAGTTGTGTGACTTTGGAAATAAAGTAGATAACGAGTCTGTGTTTTTATGTTTTAGTGAGATTGTTCTTGAAGTTTACAAAGAATATTGACTAGATTTAAAATTAGGACTAATGTTGTTTACTCTTTTGGTGGAAGGCTCCAAACCAAATGGACTCTGGACTTAGGGAAATTCAGTGAAGGAAGGGGAGCCCAAGGTAGCTATCAAGTTACTTAAGGATTATGATGATAAGATTTTAAAGTATAGGTCTGCTACAGACTTTAGATCAGTGTCTTAAAATATTTCCCACCAGATTCATGATAGTAACAGAAAAGAAAGATTATGTACATAGGCAAAGTTTCTTAGCTCATTTTTTCAGCCATGGTTGGAATTGCTTAACTTTTCTATATTCTAGAATTTGGATTTAGAGTCAAACACCTGGGCTTAAGTCCTGCCTTGGACACATACTGTCTGTGTGAGCCTGAGCAAGTCATAACCTCTCAGTGCCTCAAGAAACTTTCTAAGACTGTGAATTTCCTACTAGCAATTATAAATTAGTAGAGTTTCCTCACCCATGAAATCACAGGTCACATACCAAACTCCAGCAAAAATGAAAATAAAGCTCAGGACTGCATAAAACTTTACAATATTGTTCCCTCTGATAAAATCCTGCTCTGTGTAAGGTTGACTCTGGATTTTTGGCTGTGCCAGAGGCAATATGGTTTGAAAGGTTATACTAAAACATAAAGGCTTTTAGGATAGTCTTACTGATGGACTGTGTCTCTTGTCCAGTGTTTGGTCTACTTAATAAATTCAGGGGAGCTCATCAGGAGAAGACTGGTCACCAAATTTTTTGGCTCTTACAACCAAGAAGACCATCTACTAGGATGTAGAGGGGTTTCCATTTACATCA
This sequence comes from Gymnobelideus leadbeateri, assembly GCA_011680675.1. Lineage (NCBI taxonomy): Eukaryota > Metazoa > Chordata > Mammalia > Diprotodontia > Petauridae > Gymnobelideus > Gymnobelideus leadbeateri. Next base: position 48,848 of record WOXC01009446.1, on the reverse strand, counting down.
GTAGAGAGAGGATTGGATAAAGTCACAGGTCCCTGAAAATAGTGATGCCAGTTGCAAAATGCTCACACTAGCCAGGTCTAATACGCTATATTTCCAGCAATAAGAACACTTATAGAATAGCTGGCTGGCATATAATAGGTAGGAAGTGCAAATCCAGCTTCTGAAACTTACTAACAGTGTTAGTGGCAAGTCACTTAACTTTTTTTGTTTGTAAAAATGGAAATAATAGTAACTACCTCACAGGGTTTTATGAGGATCGAGAGAGACAACATGTATAATATTTTGCAAACCATAAAGTACTATGTGAATGCTGATTCTTTATTGTTATTCTTATTTATCTGAGATGATAGATCTTTATTCTGTTTATCAGCAGTGCTTTAATATTTTGTTCTTTCCATTATTATGAAATTTATTTTAGAGAACAAAATTACTTCTCATTCATTTTCCCCAAGTGTTGCATTTTTATTGATTAAAGAAGACAATTACAATTTTGCTGTATTAAATTTCAAATGTTTTCAGGAGTGTAAAATTCAGGAGAATCTACAAACGACAATAAGGTCAATAACATAGAAGACATAATTAATAAAGTGATTAGATCTAATGAAAACAAAGCATACGACCTTGTGCCAGAGGCTATGGTTGGGAAGGCTTTGCAGAGAAAGAGAAATATGCACTAAGAAAGTGGAAAATGTTTCACAGAAATTTTAGGCCATACTGTCAGATGGTTTGTTTTGATTGTTGCAGATATTCAAGGTGGACAGATTATTCTTGATGTTCATATGAAGAGGATTTCCTGGTTATACTTAATTAGCAGTAGTAAAGAGGTTCCCCATTGGTTCTCATCTTTTGACAAGGTCTTATTGAAACCCTAAGGCAGGAACAATGTAGTTAGAATCTCAAGGCCGGCTCGTAGTACTTTGGTTTTCAGAGAAGGAAAGGGGGTGATTAGCAAAGGAAACCATCCTGGTGGTATCAGGTTCAGGTTTTCTCCTCTGAGTGGGAGGGAAATAAAAATAGCAAGATCCAAGGAAAAACAACAGAATCCAAACATCTGTTTTCCTTTTTTTTTCCTAAAGGAATTGCAGATAACTGACCCATTTGTTAAATATCCATAGTGTCTAAGTCTGACTTCTGGGGAGCTGGATTTAACCCTATATGGACATGCTAGTGTATGTGTGTGTAGGTATGCATGTACATGCAGCACATAAAAGGGTCTCATGTGACATTGTTCACAAAGACGTCTACTATAGCCATTATAAAATTTCAGGCAAAGGGATGTATTTTCAAGCATCTAGGAGCATACACATTACAAACACCATGAAGTAAAAATACTCTCTTCACACTTTCCCACTGGCTGTTTGTCAACTTGTTCCCTTCCCACATTTGTACATGAAGTGTCCCTTCATAGCCAGAAATCCTGTGGTGTTTTTGGCTCTTTTTTGGACAGTAATTTGCTTATTTTCATAGCTAACAGCGCAAGCAAAGAAAAATGTAGTTCACTATCATGTTACGTTATGTAAAGAAAACAAGATTGCTAAATGTTGCTGCCCAGTTTAGTAGCCAAGCATTTGTTGAAGCTTTCTCCTTTCAAATAAAACACTCTATCAAGTTACATAGAATATTAAAGTTGAAAAAATTAAAGACGTGTTATGTGTTTGGGGGGTGTCTGACCCTTTTGTTTTTATCTCTCTCTAAAGCCTAGTCTTTTAAGCAATCTAAGCTCCAAGAAAGCATATATAAACCATAATAACAACTGCAAATATTGACTACTAACTTTACCATTTCCAATTTCTCTTAAGGGGAGAGAGGGACAATGTGAAATTTCCTTCTTCCCATTGTGGGATTAATGTGTATGGATTGTAGGCATATGGATATGAATCACAGTGACAATGAAAGACTGAATCGCTGAGTAAAATGTGTCCTTACATTCAAAATTGTATGTGATCCAAAAGTTTAGCATGCCATACAGCAGGTGCAAGTCTTATATTTGGTTAGTAAGGTGAGATCAACAGGAATTACCATGAAGGAAAGGAGATGATCTCAGAATGCTGGCTTTGATTTGTGGCAAAGCTCAGCTGAGAGCAATGGATCACCACCAATGACCTGTTTTCTGTCAATGTCCTTCATGGTGGTATCTCAGGATTGTAGGTACACTCTACTAGACTCAGGATATACACAAGGTACACTGCTGGTTACCCTTTCTCCTTATCAATAAGGAACAAAGATGAATACAAAAGATGAGCCACCTAGATCCCAGATTCTTTGCTACTATTTAATGCTGCTGAATATATTGCCCTGCTCTTTTTGTTTCCTTCCTTGTACTTGCTTGCTCTAATGCTTTAGAGTAAGCTTTAGGATTAGGGAGTAAAGTAATGCTTTAGGACTAAGGAGGCTGATTTAGAAATCAAACACGAGTACTGCCCATTTTCCCCAGTGGCTTATGCACCCACCACTAAAATCATGCTTCCCAATGCAGTGTTTATAACTGCTTCCTCTCACTCCTGTACACTGAATATTTTGCCTTCCTTGTGCTAATGGAACTGTTGGTTCCATGTAGATCTTTATTTTGATTAATACCTGTTGCTGCCAGGCTCGCTGGTAGACTTCAGAAAGGTGGATTAGCTTTAGAAATCATTCTGATTCCTACTCCAGCAGTGAATCATATGTTAGGCCAAGTAGGGAGTAGAATTTATTAATGATTTTCAGGTCTGTGTTATCTTTTTTTCCTTCCTTCTGTATAGAGAGTTTGGTCTATGTAAATTGAATCACAGAATTTTGAAATCTGACAGTCAGAGGGTCACCTAGTCCTATCTTCTAAGAGTGAAAGAACATCAGATTTAGGATCCAGATCCTGGCTTTGCCACTTACTGTGTGGTCTTGGGCAAGTCATTTCATCTTTGGACCTCACTTTCCTTATCTCTAAGGTTTCTTACTGCTCTAAAATGATCATATTAGACTTAAATTTATGCAAGACAGTTGCTTATTTTTTTCCTTAAACATTTCCCTTAATGGAATTCTTTCATTCTGTACTGTAATACATTTATGATTCAATGAAAGCCCCTTTAGGAAAGGGACTATATATTTCCCTTGTTCTTTGTATTTCTACTCCATAGCACCAGTTACTGGGGCATAGTAGATACTTAAATAGTTCTTGATCAAATGTTTGTTAATCCTCAATGTTGAGAAGTATTTCCATACGTTTAGCACTTCTCAAAAGAATTTAAATCCATTTCTCTTAGCTTTGTTTTTAGACTAAAAGGGGAGAAACTTTAAAAAAATTCCCCCAAACATATAAAACAACATGGCCTATCCATGGATTTCTGGGAAGCAGTCACTTGTGGGCAGATTGATTTTTGCTTGCAGGAACCAGAATGGGATGACTTTTTTGGGGGGAACAAAACTGAAGAGGCAGGGGCTCTTTAACATTGCCAGATTTTGTAAATAGTGACAGCAATCACAAATTTCAGAAGCCATAATGCAGTTTTTGAATGTAAGAAATGTGCAGTGGATGTCCTGATTATGTCCTGATCTCTTCCACCTTTCCACACTGTAGCTACCTTCAGGAGTGGCTTTTTTTCCCCTTAACCGAAGAGGCAAGATTATAGTTCTATTAATGGAAAAGCACTGTCACATAATAGCAAGCAAGAATACTGGGTGTAGAATAGAAGAACCCTGGGTTCTAATCCCAGTTCTGCTACTAATTAGTTGCATTTCACTTTTCTATATATTAGTTTCCTCATCTACAAGTCAAGTTGGTTAGACTGGTTATCTCTAAGGTCCCTTATGACTCTACAGGCTATTGTCTTGGTTAATTCAGTTCTATTCACCAAACATTACTGATTATTATTTGCAAGTCACTATACTGGTTCTGGCAGTGTTTTAAAAATGTTTTGATAATTATATTTTGATGTAATTGGTTTCCTTTTTAATCCTATGCATTTTATTTTATACATTTAAAAACATTATTCTGTGAAAGGTTTCACCAGATTGTCAGAGGGTTCTATGACACAAAATGGATTGGTCTAGGAATATAAAAATGAAAACTCTCTCTCTGTCTGTCTCTTCTACCTGAAAGGAATTTGTAGTTGTGTGCGTGTGCGTGTGTGTGTGTGTGTGCGTGTGTGTGTGTGTGTGTGTGTGTGTGTGTGAGAGAGAGAGAGAGAGAGAGAGAGAGAGAGAGAGAGAGAGAGAGAGATAGAGATGGGGAGAAGATAAGTATATACACAAATAACTTTAATGAATTAAGATGGGATAAATGCACAGGAGAGTCAAACAGAATAGTCTGGTAGATTCAAGGGGAGAGGGATCATGCCACATGGAGGGGCTTAGGAAAGACTTCATAGAGTGGGTTCCACCTGGGTTGAGCCTTTAAGGAAGAGAAGGATTTTAACAGATGGTGATACTTGTTTGGAGGGAGATATAGCTAGCTGTTCTAGGTGCAGAGAATTATACATGAAAAATGCACGGAAGTGGAAATAGGCATGCTATGATGGAAGTTAATGGGAAAATGCAGAAGCTACTTCATAAATACTTGATTGATTGATTGGAAAACATCAAGTGCATTTGTTTTCCTGAAGATTAACCTTCCTGATTATGTTTGCTTAGGCTAGGGGTAGGGAACCTGTGATGTAGAGGCCATATGTGGTCTTCTAGGTCCTCGGATGCTGCCTTTTGACTGAGTCCAAGTTTTACAGAACAAATCTTTTTATTAAGGGGATTTGTTCTATGAAGTTTGGATTTAGTCAAAGGGCCACACTTGAGGACCTAGAGGGCCACATGTGACCTCTAGGCTTTAAGTTAATGTTAACATATTCTTTTCTTATCCCAATGACTGAAATAAAGGTGGGAGAATTGACCCAGAAAAGTACTGAGTGGGATAGACAGAGTAGGTAACTTGCCTAAGAGTAAAATTCTTCCATTGGATTAATAAATAACACATGGATTACATAGAGTTGACTGTGTATCCATTATATAAAAGTTAAAAATGATTAAGGGCATTGGAAAAATCATAGTAGCTAGAGAGATTTCATGCAATTTAGGGAAATTTTGGATTGGATAGTATTCTATTAACAAATTAACAAAACTGTGGATGGAATCTTCCATTTAGGGATACAATTCTCCTGGCAACCTTTCCTTTCCTTCTTTCCTTCCTTTCCTCCTTCCTTCTTTTCTTTCCTTCCTTTCCTCCTTCCTTCTTTTCTTTCCTTTCCTCCTTCCTTCTTTCCTTCTTTCTTCTTTCATCAGGGTTAAGTGACTTCCCCAGATCACACAACTAGCCAGTAAATGTCAAGTATCCAAAGTCACATTTGAACTCAGGTCCTTACTTACTCATTCTCTGTCTCCTGCACCATCTAGCTGTGCCTCTGGTAACCTTTTCTAAAACATTAATTAGAATCCATATTGCTGATTGAAGCTGAGTTCATTTGGAGATAGACACCCTATCTGAACCAGACTTTGCCCAAGGTTTCCTCATTTTTGGTGTGGTTGATATCATTAAGTGACATTAAATCATGTCACCCAAGCTCTGAGTTGGTTTCCTCATCTATACAATGAGGGAGATGAACTAGATGACCACTAAAATCTTTCAGCTTTAAGTCTATCATTCTCTGAACTTTACTAGGCACTGTTGCTTTGTTCAAGACATATTTTCAAAAATGAATATCAGGATCTGCTTGTGTGAGTGCTCCTAGGCTTGGGTGATATGATACAGGCTAACCAATCAACAAAGCACCCATTATGTGCCCGGCCTCACTGAACATGGAGTGACATGCTGCTTTGTAGGATCTGTATAAATATTATCTGGTGAGCTTAATGATGTAAAAATAATTTTTTTAAACTTTAAAAGCATGATTTAAATTATTTCTTTCCATTTTCCATTCTTAAAATCTTGACCTTATTGGCAAACGGAAGTACCCAATTTTCTGCAAGTCTGATTTACACCAAATCAGAAGTGTCAACTATCACAAGCTGTGATATTAATTTAGCTGCATCATAATATCAGCAGGCAATTACTTCTTCCTTTAGAAAAAATACAATTAAAAATCTTATCACTACAACATTTTCATGAAAAAACAAAAGGCCACCCTTTTATTTTCCATACTTAAATAATTTAACACTGAATTATTCATACCAATTTTGAAATGCCAACATAATATCCCTCAACTAATTGACCTTGCTGGTGAAGAGCAGCCCCATATCCATTGTAAATAACTCACCGCTGGATACACAAACATGTTCTTCATTGGAAGGATATTATCATCAAGGCAGACTTGCTAGCTTCACTTACCCCTCCCTTTTAGCTCTTCTTAGCTGTCTAGGGTTTGCTTGGGTGGTAATTAATACTCTCAGCTCACAAGTCTGATAAGGTTGCCACCTCCCCTTCTAGCTATATTCTCTGGGCCATTGTTTGTACTTATAGGTAGTAATCCTCTTGTAAGACTTAAGCACTAATCTAGTATTCCCAGTCCATTTTCGTTGACTTCCCCCCCATAAGTCTTTAGTTCTGCCACAATAAACTATAACCTGTGTCTTGCTGAAAAGCTGATAAAAAACAAGAAACAGGAAGAAATGATTGCTAGTTGGCAATGACACATTCTTGTCCTTTATATTTCCATGAGTTAGGCTTTTCAACAGGCTTAGGGAGCACATTGCCATCTGTGTTGGAGGAAGCACCCACACCCCAAAATCAGAGATGTCTTGAAGTACAGAACTATTAATATGTGAATTCCTCAGGTCAGTGATGCTTCTATATCTGTGGTTTAATATCAGGAACTTTCATTCAGAGTTTCCCAGAAAAAATACATTTGGCCTTTGAGAAAATGATAAACAAGTCATCTTAAATATGAAGAAGAGAGGTCGACTCATTATAAACATTTCACTTTGTAATTGAATGGAAATTATTATTATTATTTAAGGTTATTTGATTTGAATGAATTAAATGTCAGGTGAAATACTATGTTATTCAGGGTGAGCTATGACTGCTTATTCTTAATTGTAAAGTCAGGTTCTAAATAAATGTTTCTATCTATGGCTTTATTTTGGTATTAGTTTTGGTATTAGTGAATTGTGTGAATTTATTGTCCCCATTTTTTTTCCTGTAGTATAGTCTGACCACCTGAAGAGCACTGCATGATGGAAGAAATTTCAGAATTTCCATTCTTGGAGTCCTACTGAACATTTTAAAATAAAGAGAACAATCTCATTCTGCGCCCCCCCCCCCCAAAAAAAAAAACACAGCAAAAACTTGCATATCTTTAAATTTAAACTAGAGAGAAATTGCCTGTTCTAAATTGGTCTCACACTTCTTGTGGTAATTTTGGCATAATGCCCATCCTAACTTATAATTTGACAGTGTATTCACACTGTACTCTTTAGAATGAGGAGTGGACAGTGGGCCCAGTTGGAGGTTTGGATTAGTTGATAGGGATAGTGTGCTACTCAGACCACCTATTACTGGATTTGCCTTTGACAAAGGGTCATTAATGTGATTGAGACAATTTTTTCTTAAAAAAAATACAAACAATAAGAATCTCCCTTTCTTTTTGTTTTTTCTACCGATCTCCTCCCACCAAAAAAAAAAATCCTAAAATACAGACAGACTAACCTACCAACCATTTGTCTGTAATATGGGAGCACCTGCCTTACTAAATCTTCCCCAGGGAGGCTCATTATTAAGCTTCCAAATATAAGATCTTACTATAAATGTCAGCTAGAAACGTGTACTCTATTCGCAAAATATGCACTAGACTGATTTCTAATCAAAATTAGATTTACAGATTAGGTCACAAAGTAGATTATGCTTGCCTATACAGTTCCATGTATAGACAGAGTACATAGAACCGTACAGACAGGGTTCATGTAAAATGTTAGGTAGATTCCTCCATAAGACAATGCTTTCCTTTTCATTCCCCTTGCATTTCTAGAATCTGTATGAGATAACTGTCTTAAAAAAATCAGAGAGAAGATGTTAGAAACAGGTTAAAACAGGTTTAATATACCAAAAAGACTGGCTGGTATTTTTCCCCTTTCAGTGATAAAAAATAGAATATGTACATATATTTTGAAATGAAGAGATATAAATATAAATGCAAGCAAAGAAAGGGTAACCTGAATTAATAAGGACTAGTATTGATCTTAGTTAAATTTATCTGCTGTAAATTTATTGCTCACAAGAGCTGTATACTCAAATATACTTTTCACCCTCAAACTGTCCAAATGTTAAGGAGCCGAGGGTCCTTTGTGATGGGGCACATGCTTATTTTAAAGAAACACTATAAATCCATGGACCTTTGGAAAAAGCCGGCATTCTGTTGCCCTGCAGACAAAAGTACAGGGAACCTGAGATGTATTTCTATTGCATTTGTTTTTGCAAAATTCCTGAACTGTTCATCTTTTCTTCTTATGTATAATATTTTGGGAAGGATAACTGAAATACTAAAACAGCTTAGGCAAAACACACAAAACTGTAATTGGTATCTGGATTTTTCAAGACCAGGATGCTGGAAGATGCAGGGCGTTTCCTGTCTGAATCTGAGGAAAAGTTGGAAGAAAGAGGCAAAAACCTAAAATGGAGGAAATGTGAGGCTTTTCTCAAAATTTTGATATTTCATGGAAAGTTTAATAAAAATAGATCTGAGCTCTAAGGGAAGAAAAGTGACTGATTTGCTTGGTATCCTAAACAAGGATTAGGTTTCTTTATCTGCAAAATAAGGATGGTAATGTCAAATTCACAAATGTGGTCATTGAAATTTGCTTTGGATAAACTAGGTCTTTTTGTAAGGCTCTTTTTCTGTAGAAAAATGTCCTCAAAGGAGATGTTAGTGCAGTAACTTACTGAAGTTGTAAAGAACAATGGAAACTAGAGTATAACATAATTGCAATGATAAATTTTGTTTGGTAAAATGCTGTTTTTAATGGAATTTTTTGGCACCAAGGTCATTGTGTAGAAATGGATTTTTCTTTGGACAAAGGAAACTTGACAATTCACTCTAAGTATTTGGTTGAAAAATGTTATTTTATTTGAACAATGGGAGAGAAATCATACCAACATACTTTGTTTTCCTATCTATCAACAAATTAGGTCCTCCCAAACAAAACAACCCAGGAACAACTGCATCTAAAGACTTGAAAGTAGAACATAGCCTTTTAAAAAGCAGTAGTCATTCAGTTTTATTTCTTACTATTAGTATTTTGTTTAATTAAAAAAATAAGATTAATGCATTTTTGTAAGGTTTGATTATGCCAGTCTGAAATGCTCAGAAACAACATAACATTTTAATAGAAGAATAAGGGAGAAACTTTTCATTATTACTAAAGTAGTGACCTCATTTTAGGAAGGGTATTGACAAGATGGAGCACACACATCCAGAGAAGAGTCACCAGGAGGATGGGGGACTGGATTGGAAATGATGCTAGGCAAGGATCTGTTGAAGGAACTGGGTCTGTTCAGCCTGGAGAATAAGAAGACTTGAGATAGTGTTAGGGTAGGTAGGTTGGGGATGGGTGGGTGGAGAAGGGACCATAATAACTGTTTTCAAGCATTTGAGAGGATATTATGTTAAAGAGGGAGTAGGCTTGGGTTTTTTTGGCCCCAGAAGGAACAATGGGTGGAAGTTGCAGAGAAGCAAATTTTGGCTTAATATAAAGAAAGCCTCTCTAAAAATTATAGCTATCCAAAAGGGGAATGAACTGCCAGAGGAGTTATTGAGTTGCTCGTCACAGTAGGGGCTGGGTAAACACTTGTCAGGGATGTTATGGAGGGGTTTCCTGTTTAGGCATGGGTTGGCTGCGATGACTTCTGAGGTTTCTTTCGACTCTGAAATTCTATAATTCCAAGTTTTGTATGACTGGTTGGAGACCTGTGTAGCTCTTAAATCTTTTTAAAAAGTTCTGCTATGAAGTCAATATGACCCTCCATGCGTTGGGTAATTTTACTACCTAAGTTCCCAAAATAAAAAGTCTATTTCTGATTCTTATGGTCTGAACATGAGATTCTATCTTTACTCAAATTATGTAGAGCCAGGCATAGTGACATACTACTGTAATTCTTGGTTCTGGAGAGCCTGAGGCTAGTGGATTTCTTGAGCTCAGGAATTCTGAAGCACAGCAGGACTAAATTGACCAGGTATTCTTACTAAGTCAGGCACCAACATGCTGAAACTCCAGATAGATGGGCAATTATCTGCCTAAGAAAGGGCAAACCAGATCAGGTCAGAAACAGAGCAGTTCAAAGCTCATGTATCAATTAATTGTGGGGTTGAATGGCTGCTATAATTCTAGCCTAAGCAAGGTAGGGAGACCCGGTTTCAAATAAAACAACAGCAAAATATGAATATCATGTGGAGAATAAATTGTGTTTCGATTCTTCAGTGATTTCAGTCCTATTTTATTTAGGGCATTTAATCAGAACTAATATCTTATGTGGATCTGAGTATCATTGCTAGTCAGTACTTGTTGCTGAGAATCAGGCTAGGTTGGTTGAAGTTAAGCAGTAACTAGAAGTGTCCTAGGTTAAGTCTGAAAATCTAAATCTGCAGTATGGTATTGTCTTCAGGTAGAACCAGGTGTATGCTAGAGCCAGCTCTAACCTGCTTGAGAGTCCATTGTGAAAATGTCAGTGTGAGCATTTATTTACATCTCAGAAAAATGTAGTTTTGTTACAAAATGGGTCTTGATTGATCGGTTTGTTGATTGTCTAGACTTAAGAAATTGCTAAAGGGCACAGTGGATAGAGTGCTAGGTCTGGAGTCCGGAAGATCAGAGTTCAAATCCAGCTTCAGACACTACCTGTGTGACCCCGGGCAAGTCACCTTAGTTTCCTTATCTGTAAAATGAGCTGGAGAAGGAAATGGCAAACCATTCCAATATCTTTGCCAAGAAAACCCCAAATGTATTTGTGAAGAGTAGGACATTAAACAATTGAACAACAACAAAGAAATAGCTAACAATGAAGTGTGCATACACACTTCTCCCCCCAAAACCTTCCCCCAAACCAAAAAACAAGTTGTTAAACTTTTACCAGCCCAGCCCTGTATTGTTCTTTAAATACTGCTTAAACTTAGCATGAGGCAGTAGAAGGATCCAGGAACGAAGTCATCACTAGATTTAGGCTAATGATATTGTTAATTTGCATTTATATACTGTTTTAAGGTTTGCAAAATATTCATTAAATCATTTGACCCTCACAACACCTCTGGATGAAACACCAACATATTGAGGGTAGAGAAGGCCACAGAAATAAGGCAAAGTTGAAGAGAACTGGGAAGTAGAAGAGGGCTCTTTCTTATGTCCTAGTTTATCACACTAGACAGAATCTTCACTTACAAATGGGGAGAGAGATTATACATTGTAATTAGCATAGACAGTAGCAGGGTTCTGCTCCATAGTTCTCCCCTCCCACCTTCTTAGAATGCTGGCAAGGTACAGGCCCTGCATGGCATGGTGAAAGAGGCTTTTCAGAATGACAAGACTGGGAGTTTGATCCTGACTCTTCTCCTTACTCCCAATGTGATTTTGGGCAATTTACTTAGGTTCTCTGGGTCTCTTTTCTCATCTATAAAATAAGGGAGTCAAAAGAGAAGATCTCCAAGGTACCTTCCAGTACAAAACAGGAAGAGATGAATTGGTGAATTTTTAGGATTACAAGACAGAGAATAATAACAATTCAATCATGGAAAACTGTGTAAACAACCTTGTTTCTTAATGGAAGCAAAACTGAAAAAGTCAGGAAACCTGGGTTTTAATTCTGTCACTAACTAACTGTTTGATCTTGGGCAAATCACTTAAGTTCTGCACAAATTAGGAAACTGAAATCCAAAGTGAGAGAGTGTATCCAATGAGAAAACATATGTAAAGTGTTTTGTAAACCTTAAAATGCTATAGAAATGTGAATAACAACATTGTCGTCAACAACAATAATTGGAATAGATAGCATCCATCCATGTATCCTTCCATTCTTAGAATTTTGTGTGTTTGTGATTTTAATTACTGGGGGGAAAAAGGAAGGCATTAAGGACAAGCAGGATCTGGAAGTCTATGAGCAATGATGTCTGTTCTTGGTGTAGGCTATGTGTATATCTTTACTTCAGTTGGGGTACTTCGGGTACTGTATTGCATTACTTGTCCTCTTGTCTCATTAGCTTCATGCCTCTCTCTTGCTGTCAATAAAATGTGACTATGAAGTGACTCTAGACCATCTCCAATATGAATGGAACATCTCACTGGTGACATTTGTCCCTGCCCATTAAAAGTGGCACCCAACTTGAAATCCCACCATAGAGTACATCGCAAGGCTTAATTCCTCTAAGCAAAGGGACTTTCTTAGTGGTCTAATATTTGGGTCAGGAAACACAATGATATACTAAAAGCTAAAAGAGTTGACATCCTTTCAAATGACCTCATTGGTAGAAAGTAAGCCTCTAGAGGGCAGCGACTGTTTCATTTCTCTGCTCCGGTTTAGAAGAGGAACTCCATATATGCTTGTTGATTGACTGAATCTGAGGTATTCATGACACAGGCCATGCTATGGGGTAACTGATAAAATGCTGTAGATTTCTTGGATTTCTTTATGATATTTTTCTGTGAGTGTATGTTTGGGCACCTGGGATATATCTAACAATAATAATTTATATTTGCATACTGCTTTATGACTACAACATTCTTTGCATAAACATATTATATAAAATATAATATAGATAACATAATATAAACAGTTATGAATTTAATATACATTATAATAATAAGGTGCTGGGGTAGAGTATGTATATGCATATATATATATTTGCTCTATAAATACATATATGTATGCATATATGTATATACAGAATTAAAAATCTCTCTGAATTACATGTATAATTTATAAATTCAGTTTGGCTTACCACCATCTTCTGATACATCATGATCTGGTGGAAAGAGTCCTTGTTGTACTTGTTAGTTGTGGGATCTTAGTATGTATTTGTGTGTATATGTCTGTGCATATATAATTTTATATATTTTCTACACACATATATGCACACATATATACATAGGTACATATATGTGTATGTGTATATGCATGTATATATATATATATTCTCCATATATATATATGTGGAGTGTATGGGGTATATAGGAGCATTACCACCTCTGGTATGAGGCTTGCTGAGTCCTTTTCAGGGCTGTTTATTCCCCTTTGGTGTCCATCTGTTATCCAAGTCTCACCTGTGGCTTTAACAAGCTATAACATGTGCAGTGGCCATGCTGGCTCAACAGATAGGCTAAACCAGGTTGAGAGTAACCTATGGGTGAATTAGGAGGGTGTCTGCCCCAGGAGTATGAAGACTTTCCCTGGAAGAATGGGCAGATGAGAACAATTTGTTTTAACAGCCATGAAGGCAGCTGAAGCAGGTGCTGTAGAGGGTCAGACATCAAAAAAGCCAAGGTCATCCACTGAATCCTAGACCAGGCAGTCGTCCTGACTTTTGTCTTGCCCAGTGGACTTTAGTGACTCTGGAAGAAAGAGTGAGGCTGATGACTTTATGCAGCACTGCCTCACTTAAATCCAGTTCACACATGAGTCAAGACATCACCTCCTGATGTCATTAGTCCTCTTTGAAAACAAAGGACAAAACAACAGCTCGTGTGTGTGTGTGTGTGTGTGTATAAATATATATATATATATATACATATATGTATATATATATGTATATATATAGTGTGTACATGCACATACATACACACGTACACATGAACACTTTGATTCCCCTAGCCACCCTACTTATCATTTCCTCTTTTAACAGATGTGTAAACTGAGGTCACAGAAGTTAAGTAATTTGCCCAAGATCCCACAGCTAACAAGTACAGCTAAGACTCCAATCTTGTTTTTTATACTCTTTCCACCAGAACATGATGTATCAGAGGATGGTGGTAAACCAGACTAAATATATAAATTACACATGTAATTCTGAGAGATTTTGATGCTGTATATAGTGAAAAGCATGTGCTGGCACATTAACCTTTTTGGCTATTTAAATGCTGCAGTTGGGTGAATTTCTTTTTTCTTTTAATAGTACTGTTCTGAGTCATTTGCAGTATATATGTGACACACTGAACTTTTTAAAAAAAATTCAGGGATAATCCTGAATAGCTGTACAGTTGATAGTTCATGTTGAAAAAGCAAACAAATGAGGGGACACATCTTAATGGGTACACATATTTGCTAAAGGTATGGTCAGAAGAGCTTCACTGGGTCTTTCTTGTTAGATGTGTACAACTGAGTTGTAAATGATATATGTTTGTTGCCTTCTAAGGGCTGGATCTGTGCGTGTAGGTTTTCTTTATTCTTGAAACAATAGAGTGCCAATAATAATCCAAGCACCATATATTTAAATTATAGCGTGTAACTATAAGCTTGATTACAGTACCATGGAAGAGAATTATGGCCTGAGTTATATTAGATATGAAAAATTCAATAATTTTTGAGTCTATTCTTGTTATATATAAATAAAGCAATTACTTAAAACAAGATGCTTATAATTGGGGTCTTTTAGATGCCTCACCCAGAGTTAGGGAAGACATTCCTCATTTGGGGGTTCATAGGAAGCCACCAATCAGCCTCATTTATAATGAATGATTCCAGATTCTTTTATTTCAGCTCTAGGTGAAAATAGAAGATCTTTGATTCAAAACCCATGGCTAAGAACATAAAACAGAAAGTAAATGGCCTGATTTTCTTCTAAATTAAAGTGGGAATAGGAAAAAAAAAAACTGTCCAGAAGGGGGAACTCTCAGCCTGCATGCAGTAGGGCCCAGCAGACAGTCTAGTATCTTATCTGCTGCTTGGAAATTGTCTGACAGGAAAATATCAACACAAACCATGCGATTTGCTACTGGAGCACGCTGGACCTCATCTGCTTAAAAAGATGCACAGATATAGTCATCACAGTTCATAATTTAATAAACTGCTAAAAAAACCCCACACATTTTCATTTTAGCGACTTTGGTCTCACAACTAAATTCACATTGCTACAAAGACATTTGAATTTTGCACTAATATGTCATGAGCACTGCACCCATTGCAAATTAATGAGTCTCTGAATAGCACTGTGCATTTGTCATTTGAATTTATGCTAATGCAATGAGGTCTCCTGGTGATGTTGACGGTCCAGAGCAGCTGCTCGAACCACAGAATACACAGGCATTTCTCTCTTCTCCCCTCCCTTTTTATTATTACCTCTTTCCTTGGATTTTCTGGCCTGTCACTTAGGCTGCAATCCTGCAGCTGGTTATTGATAGGGCTGCTAATTATCTTTGACTTTACACTACAGGCCTGACCCCCAACACTGAGTAGAAGCAATGGATCAGTGTTGAGAGAATTATGTACATCACACAGTGACAACCTCAGACCAGGGGGTCAGGAGCAGTTCATTGAGAACCAATGGTATTTACAAATGAGGTTGGCATGGTAACAGGTAACATTTTTTTCCCCAAGCACATCATACTAATATAATTTATATCAATAAGTTGATCTAAGACTTGTGTGAAGTATGCATTATGACTGTAGCCTTGTCCACACACTCTGGGTGTGAAGTAAGAAAAAAAAAAAACAATAGCAGCAACAAAAAAGCAAACCACAGAGCAGGGACAGCTTTTTCCTGTCAACACATAACAAATCTAATAAGATGATTGTTGACTAAGAATGTTGAACTCCAAGGGCTTTCAAGGGCATCCCTTCATCACCAGTGCCTGGGGGTAGTAGCTGGTAATGAGGAGAGATAACCCAGTCTGGTGTAGGGATGGTTAAGGGCACAAAGGAATGAGAAAGGAAAGTTGGTGACAAAGGGCTCTAACTATGTGATTACTAAAAAACATATCTTATTCTTTTGGTTTTTATCTCTAAAGTTATGGTTTTCCCAGGTCAATCCTTCCCCGTGAGCTATCTTTATTATAAGGAATGAAAAATATAGGAGACCCCTTCCTTCCCACACAATACATCCAGGCAGCAATGTTTCTTTCTTCTGTTCCACACAACACCTTCTACGGGAAGCCTTCCCTGATTACCGAGGCTGCCAGTGCCTCTTTTCCCCTCAACTCAATTATCTTGCATTTACCTTGCATGTACCTATATCTGTACATATTGGCTCCCTTTTTAGAATGGAAACTCCTTAAAGGTAGGGACTTTTCTACTTTCATCTTTTCATCCCTAGCAGCTAGAGCACCTTGTTCAGAATAAATGCTTATTGACTGATTAAACATTTCAAAATGACTTAGAAAAGTTAAGCAGTTATTTGAACTAGACAAAAGAAAACAGCTCTGTTGTTAGAAGATACACTTTGTGAAAGACCTTTCCTAATTTTGCAGTCTTCTCTTTTTCTTGGGGCAAGGGGAAGTAGGATAATACCATTTTTTCTTCTCAATTTAACTTAGAAATTTCAGATAAATAGTTCTCGTTGACTAGATTGTAGCTTTGTTTGTCCGCATTTTCTGGAATGTAAATGAAGCTGTGACTGGAGAGAGAGAGAGAGAGAGAGAGAGAGAGAGAGAGAGAGAGAGGGAGAGAGAGAGAGAGAGATATCAAGATCTCTAGTTACCCTGAAAAGAATCAAGGTAGCAAAATGGATGTGCATAATTGTTTATTAAATAATCTCAGCATGGAAGGGAAAGCGATCTGTTAATTTCATATAGTTCTCCAAAGCTAAGAGATTCCTGAAATAAACAATAGAGACCATAAAAGTGATTTTTATTTTGCCTGGGCAGCCTGGTAGCTTCTGGGAGCACTAATTTTGAGACACATTTTGAATCTGTCTGTTGGTACCCACTGGCCCCAGTGAAAAGGTAAAAGGGTCATTCAAAAGGACCAGCCTTGACTGTGAGGGCAGTCAAAAAGCTTCTTTAATCCAGCTCTGCCGTTTTCCATCAAGGAGGGGAGACATTTTCACTATTCTTGGAAAAACTTTGAAATGTAAACTGTTTCGATTGATGGCTCCTTCTGGTCCTGGCAAGTCTTTTTGGTAGCTGGTGCTCTTTCTGCAATACTTGTTAAAAACGTCTCTGTAGCAAAGATGTTGTTTTTTATGTGATTTTTTTTAAAGTCAGTGCATGTGTGAGTAGAGACAGGCGTTCGTTCATCTTGCACGTAGCAGACTGGCAGGTGAACACCTAGTCTTTTGCCCTTATTCATTTGTTATACTTTATAAGATTAGTCTCTCTGAAAGCTGTTTTCAGTCTAAACCTTCAATCCTCTTTGAATCCAGCCACTCCCACAGTAATGATTTCTCTGAGCTTCTGCAGTGGCAGTGTCCCCAAAATCCCTCTCTTACTCTTGGGATATCAAGGTCAATTGACATGATGGCAGTTGTCTCAGGGAACCCACCTCTAAGTCCAAGGACATCAGAGATGTCTGGGGGGAATGAATATAGCTTGAAGAACTAGGACAAAAATCTAAGAAGTAAAACTTTACAACTTCCCTGCAGCTATTAGAGAAAAAATTCAGAACCAACTCTGTGACAAAGAGACCTTTTCATTCTCGTGACTACAGTTTTATTTAAAGTCAATCAGGTATTAAGTGGGTTCATTCGTTTCCACATTTTAATTTTCATAACTCTGGATCTTTTTGGAGAAAGCTTGTAATCACCTAGGTAATTTGGACTGAGGAAATAAATAATTTCAGCCTGAGTAATTTAATTTGAGAGATCCATGTTTGGGCTTGAATTATGTGGATTTAACTATATTGATCAAATAAATTGTAATTGCTAAATCCTCTCACTCCCCCCTTCCCTTTGTGTTGTAGGGACTCAACACTTTTGTTTGTTGGGATTTGTCTCTTTTGTTCATATTTATTCTGTCACATTATCTCCATCTATTTTGCTAGCCACTGACTGATTAAACTCCTGCCCAGATAAACCACCAAAGGAGGGACCAGCCTATTACTTAGTGAAATTACTTTTACTTTCAAGGGTTTCCTGACCATGAACTATCAAACTTGCCAGTCACTGACTACAAACATCCCAATTCAAAGTTTGGCAACTGAAAATTAATTGATTTTTGATGTTATTGAATGTGTTAGATCAGGCTCTGCTGAAGCGTTTGAGCTTGAAAGCAGAAATCCTTTCAGACCATGGTCCTCTTCAGAGGCCCAGCAGGTGTTCATACCAGGCTCTTTTTTCCTTTTAAATCAAGCTCCAACTAAAATTGCTAGTGTATTTTTCTGCCCCGTTAGTATTTCAGGTGAAGAAGATTCATTTTACAAACTGAAGGAAAAAACAACAGATCCTTAAAAATGAATTGGACAGAATTTACCAAGGCCCTGGTCAGTTCTAATCTCCTGATGTCAAGGTGCTTCTTCAAAGTGCTTTGTTACTGCATTTGACACCTAGGTGTGGATCGAGGGTGAAAATTATTCTTTTGTTAGGGAGTGTCCTACAGTTTTAAACTTAAGCAATATTATTATAACTTCACAATTATAACAATTATATTACAGGAAGAAAATCCCAATTAGAAACCTGTGTTATGGGGATTAGGGCTTTACTTGTTGCTGGGTGTCCCCCCTTCCCCCCATTAGTGAGTGGTCTGTATTCACTTGGTTTATCTCCTTTGGAGCCCTTTCTGGTAGGGCCACTAGGGGGCACTCTAAATTGCCTAGGGACCACAGAATTCCAGTTTAGACCTGAAGGGTATTTTAGAGATTATCCTAGTCCGAACCCTTACTTTTATGGATGAGGAACCTAAAGTCTTGAGAATGACTTGCTTAAAATTTTGTAGAAATTAAATAGAAGTTAAGTAAAATACCCACTTTATCTTAAGGTTTCCCTCATTAGACCTGGTGATGTTTTTCAGCAACCACTGTTTCTAACTAAATTGCTATAACATTCTTCTTTTATCAACTATTTCTTAATCCCAGATTTACTGATATCTATATCTATACATACATCTATATATACATATAGATAGATATATGGATATAAATATAGATGGATATAGATATAGATGTTTGGAAACTTTATTTTACATTGGCTACCTAGATTCATTATTTGACTGCCTTCTAGTTCATTATTTACTCGTATAAATAAGATCTGATGAGAGTCTTTTTTGAAGAGAAAGACATGGAAAAATAGTAGCTTTTGTTTCATATATGCTCTTGTTCCATTATTCAAAGCTATATATTAAGATAGAGCCATTTCTTGTTCAGTATTTCTTATCAGATTCCATGAATCTCTTCTCTGTTGATTTCTCCTTTTCTGACAATTTCACCTTTCTAACTGTCCCTTGCCCCAGTTACCGCTGTGAAATTAAAAAAAAGA
Source organism: Gymnobelideus leadbeateri (assembly GCA_011680675.1). Lineage (NCBI taxonomy): Eukaryota > Metazoa > Chordata > Mammalia > Diprotodontia > Petauridae > Gymnobelideus > Gymnobelideus leadbeateri. Next base: position 29,574 of record WOXC01009446.1, on the reverse strand, counting down.
AGACAACTCCTGAATTCCTAGGGCACATCAAAAGAACACATTCTGAATATGCAGAATGTAGGGGACTGGAAATGTTTTAGGATGTTATATGAGATGTACATTTTTAAATGGGAAATTGCTACATAAGAAAACATAGTTTCTTTGAAGAGGCTTCAGAAAGTTCCGCAAATCATATATGAAAAAGCAAAACATGCACAACTCAAGAATAGTATATGAATAATACCAATGTAAATTACTGGTGACATGCATATGACCAGTGTCTCCCACCCCAAGTAGAATTTTGCTTCTAAGTACCAGCAATTTCTGATTTTCCAGAATTGGTTTAGATTTGGGTGGAGCACCTGAGAGTATGGGGAAAAAAAGCAACTGGAAATAAAGTGGGTGCCCATTGATTGCAGAAAGAATAAACAAACCAGGCCACAGTTAATGACAGACTATTATTGTCCATTCCATATGGAATGAGTATATGGAAAGACTGACATAAACAGATTAGTTATGTGAACAGAAACAGAGGAATAGTATGCACAACAACGAATAATATAAATGAAAAGAACACTAAAAGGAGGCTGAATTGTAAAGACTAATCCTGGTCTTAGAAAACATTTCATAAAGTATACCTTGATCTTTTCCATAGAGAAGTGAGGGACTACAGAAGCAGAATATTACACACACTGTCAGACATGGTCAATGCATTGGTTATTTTTGCTTAACTCTTATTTTTTTGTCACAAAGGGGTGGTCAATAATGGGTAGAAATAACTATGATGTAAAACAAAAAAGAATCTATAATAGTTATTTTGGGAAGATACTGTCTGTCACATAAAAGTACAGACAGGGAAATGTTCCTTATCCTGATGACCTCTTACCTTAACTCTTAGTAGAGTGTCTACCTAACATGCTGAATGAAGCAAGGACCCTAACAAGATGCATCTTGCCTTCCCCCATAGTACCTTTCTCATGCTGTGTTTACAGTAGACACTTAATAAATGTTTATCAAGTGGCTGTTTTGCTAAAGTGTGCTAATTGTCTTGATGGAAGTAGATAATTAAAAAAAAAAATCACTACCTTTTGCAAGGAGGGCAGCTTTTCTGAATCTTTCAAAGAAGGCTTTAGAAAAACATGGGAATCTATCTAGCACTATGAAATACTCTTCAAAAGAACACGTTTTTATCTCTTGCTTTTGCAACCCTCCCCACCCTCTTCCCCTTCAACTTATAGCAAATGAATAAAAACTCTTGTAAATCGAAAAGAATGATGAAATTGTTAACTTGATCCTTGTCATGCTTGTGAATATGGACTTGCAACATAGTTGAGAGGTTAATGAATTCAATACATTGTCAAAATATCTGATTTCAAATATGGGAGAATTTATGTTTCATTTTTAAAATGCAGAGCTTGTCTGTGACAATGTTTGGTATGGAAATAGGGAATTGACCTTCTGCTCACCTCCACACCTTGCAACCTGCCCTCCTGCCCTACTCTGCTTCCGACCAGAATTTGGACTCCTGCCCCTGGGTCCCTGGGCTCTGAGAGATGAACTTTCATCTTATCTTCCCTTAGAAGCAGGCCACCATGCCACTTCTTAAAAAGCTTTAAACCATGCCCTTTCCCTCTCTAAATATACTTCCCTTTCCCCTATTGGAATGTAAGTTCCCTGAGGGCAGAAATTGTCTCACTTTTGTATATATATCCCTTCTGGCACTTAGTACACAGTACTTAATAAATATTTTTTCATTCATTTTTGGACTATGGGTCACACTGGTGAATCATCATAACTTGGTGGGGAGAGAATAATTTCTATTCTTAGGCAGAGTTTATGGTTGCCCAGGAAGTTTAGAATATCGTGTGGTACAGAAGAAGGAGTCCGAGATTTGGAATCCCGGGCTTGGAATTTGACTCTGCCATTTTCTACTCATGAAAATTCAGGGAAATCAGACAGTCTCTCTGAGCCTCAGTTTCCTCATCTGTATTAATGAAGAGTTAGACTAGATAAAACCCAAAGTCTTTTCCATCTCCAGATCTGTGATCCTGTAGGACCATTAGGAAAGTTATCTGTGGCCACACTGCAACCCCAGTGCTTGAATGCTTCCAAGAGCTGGAAAAAAAGGCAACGTGGAGAAGTGGAAAGAGTGTCAGACTTTGGGCCAGGAGGCCTGGGTTTGAATCTCAGCCTTAATTCTTCTAGCCATGGGACTAGTAAGTCATAGCATTCCTCTCTAGAGGATTAAGTTAATATTGTACAGTGTGCTGCACAGGGTTATTGCAGGACTGTGTGGTTTAGTGGATATTGAATTAAAATACTGGCTTTGTTAGTCCCTTTGTGACTTTGGGCAGGTCATCTAATTCTCTGAGTCCCACTAGCCTGATCTATAGAATGAGATGACTTTTTTTTTTTTAAAAACAATTGGGGTTAAGTAACTTGCTCAAGGTTACACGGCTGGTCATTATTTATGCGTGGGTGCTCATTTTCTGAGGCCGGATCTGATCTCGGGTCATCCAAACTCCGAGGCCGGCTCTCTTACTCACTGTGCCACCTAGCCGCCCCTTTAGGGCAATTGGGGTTAAGTAACTTGCCCAAGGTTACACGGGAATGAGATGACTTTTACACTCCCTTGTAGCTCCATAACTGTGATCCTATGAGGCAAGTCTTTGTAAACCTCAGAGATCTATATGAATAATTGTTATTCATTCCTTTGTGCCACATGTTACCTTTCCAGGTGGTTTCATTTGGACGGTGAATACTCTTGGGTCAGGTAACACATATATTGCTCTAACATTGTAGTTTCAGTGACTGAGGACTTTTTTGGGTGGGTAAAAACTCTGGAATGCCTGGCATGGGAGGGGAGGTTTCTGAATGGATAAAAGCTGACCAAAAATGGGGGTAAAGGTGTGAGTATGGAAGATATATTTTGCCTATGTTACAATTTTACTGGGAGAGGTCATGGGAAAAAAATTAGCCCCTCATTCCCTGCTTCCCCCACATGAGCAGAGGCACATCTCTGTTCTGGGAAACTCTTCTTGAACAGCTAGAAGCTAAAAGAACAGCCTGTGAATCCTGGAGATTAACTAGCAGTCTCTGGCCAGCAGCTGGAGGCAGCTAGGTGGCACAGTGGATAGAGAATTGGGTTAGAGTCAGTAAGAACTGAATTCAAATTTGGTCTCATAAGCTTTTGCTAGCTGTGTGCCCTGGGCAAGTTACTCAATCATCTGCCTCAGTTTTTCCAACTATAAATTGAGGGTAATAAAGACTAGAACCTACTTTGCAGAGTTACTATGAGGAGCAAATGAGATAATATTTGTAAAGTACTTAGCACAGTGCCCGAAATATTTGTTGCTTGGTAAATGTGATTTTCTTCCTTCCAACACTGATTCTCTCACTTTGTTCTGAATGCCTTCTTAGACTTGGAAGGGAGAATCAGAAGGGATTAGGGCCTTCCTATGCCTGGTATCCTAATTCATGGGAAGCAAAAAGAATGAACACTCTATTCTCAAGGAGATTATAAATATGTCCTGACACAATATATCCTGAAATTCTCATTCAAAAACCTACCTTGCTTTGGATACATTTCCTTTAGTCTTGTTAATTAGTCCATTAGTTAAGTGCCTATTAAGTGCCAAGCTCTGTGCTAAGTGTTATGAAAAAAATTGAATGATTCCTGCCCTCAGGGAGTTTCATTCTATGGGGAAGGGAGGAGGAAACAATATGTACTATATTGTTGTTGTTGTTGAGTCTTTTAGTCCTGTCTGATTTCTTGTTGCTTCCATGAACCATAGCATGCCCTGCTTTGCATCTTCCACTGTCTTGAAGTCTGTCCAAATTCATGTTTGTTGTTTCCATGACATTATCTAACTCACTCTCTCTTATTACCTTTCCCTTTTGCCTTCGTTCTTTTCCTGAATCAGGGTCTTTTCCAAAGAGACCTTTCTTATAATGTGACCAAAGTATTTAAGCTTCAGCTTCAGTATTTGACCTTCCAGTGAACAGCTTGAATTAATTTCTTTAAGTATTGACTAATTTGATCTCTTTGCTATTCATACACGTATATTAAAAATACACAAAAGGCAATTGGCAGAGTGCATTAACACAAGAACATTTTTTGGGTCATGACCCCTTTGGTAGTCTGGTGAAGCCACATCTTTTCATAATAATGTTTTAAAATGCATAAAATAGAGCACTTAATATTACAAAGGAAGCTAATTATATAGAAAAATAGTTATAAAATATTTTTAAAGCAAAGCAGCATTATCTGGGGAAAATAGGAAAGGTCTCATAGAAAAGATGGCTCTTGAACTGAGTCTTGAGGGTAACTCGGGATTCTAAGAAGTGAGAGTGAGGAGGGAGAGCTTTCTAGTCCTGAAGAAAAATATCAGGCACAATTTATGTGGAATATAAGTAGGAAACACCCTAGATATTATAATGTCCAACTGTTTGTGTACTGTCAGAAATAAGACAGTGGGCCTTTTAGTCTACACATTAAAATTTCCGTTCACACTTAAGGCATTTCTGAGTAGGACGCTAATGGAGCAAATATTTATGAATGGCACAAAAGAAATTTCTTCTCAGGAGTTGTTTTTTGAGATGCCCAGTGTTGGCTAATGTTTCTACTACATGAGAAGTCGCACAGAATGCATTCCCAATTAGACTCATCCTATGTATAGTTTGCTATTTATTTTTTTCCGTATGAATACAACTGTTCTGTGTAGGTTTGAAGGCTGTCTCTCCTTTTTTTAACTCCATATGTGAAATGAATGTTTATTAACATATTGAATTGGATAAGATTGTAGTTCATTGGGAGAAAATAGATTTCCAAATGAATATATTTGAAACCAAGTGTTTTTCATCTATAAAAGTGTTCAGAAACATCCCATACTGTCAGTCCATGGTAAGGCACATTAATGGCAAGGAGAGGAAGGAAATGGGAGTATGGATAATCAGAAAATTGTTTCTATCTGGATATGGAATGTATTTTGGTCCTTGCATTTAGATGTGGATTTGCAAATATTTGGGAATTCATGACACTTCAAACAAAAATAACGATGCCACAGTAGGAGCCAGAGTCATTGCCTGCTTCTCTTAAATTCCTTCTCCTTTTGCTTAGATATCTCTTCACCCTTCCTACTGGTTCTAGAAAAGGCATTGCTGAAGGTGGCTAGGTGGCGCAGTGAGTAGAGCATCGGCCCTGGAGTCAGAAGGACCTGAGTTCGGATCCAACCTCAGACACTTAACGCATACACAAACAAAAACCTAGCTGTGTGACAAGAAAAGGCATTGCTTCTCATGCCGTTGCAAAGCACTAGTATAAACAGTTTTTGTATTGTGGGTCCACATTTCCAGAATCATTTCAAGTAATTAAGCAAACTAGCTTAATTCAAGGACCTCCTGATGAACTTTAGGCTGTTTGAGATAAGTAAAAGTTAAAAAGAGACAGTGAACAGTTTTAACTAGGCCTTTGTTAACTCTGCTTAATTTTGATAATAAAAACACTAAAGAAATCCAAGTACCAGTTGCAGATGGTATCATCAGTATAGGCACTCACAAATTTAGAAATGGATTATTTTCTGAAGGTTCATTGGTAAATTTGGTTGTTTGAAGTTTTCCCCATAGAAACAATGCTATCTTGGTGGTTAGGTTCTTGGGCCAATCTACAAAAGCTAATTCTACTCAAAATTTACCTGAAATACAGAATTGTATTAACTACCACATGTAATGATGGATCTATGCATGCCAGAATTTTGACTTGGGATGTTAGGATCACATCTTTCCCTTTTGAAGTGGTGGGGATTTGCCTTGCCCTTCTTCCCTAGCTTCTATGAATCAGGAGGAGGAGGAATTCCCCACCTCAAGTCCCTGGTGGCAGTTTAGAGAGCTGCTGCAGCTGAGGAGCTTGAAGGGTGAGCAAGGGGGATCCAGGTGGTGAAGGGCAAGAAATCATGGGGAATCTCAGTCTTTTGCCAGTGTAAACCCACAGGGACATTCCTTGGCTCCAGCTGTCTGCACAGTCATCCACTTTCCTTTCTTCTTTGGGCCTGCTTCCCTTTCCATGGCTACCACCTGTTACTCCTCCCCTTTTCTAGATAACACACATATTTACTACACCCTTTTTCTAGCCACAAAAAGGGAAACAAGGAATAAAATGTATTCCTTTGGTTCCACCTCTCTCACTCTCTCTTCCTCTTGTTTTTTCTCTTACCGTCTCTCTATTCCTCTCTTCCTCCTCCTCTTTCATTTTTTTTAAGCAATTGGGGTTAAGTAACTTGCTCAAGGTTACACAGCTAGTCATTATTTATGTGTGGGTGCTCATTTTCTGAGGCTGGATTTGATCTCGGGTCATCCCAACTCCGAGGCCGGCGCTCTTACTCACTGCGCCACCTAGCTGCCCCCTCTTCCATTGTTTTATACAAAAAAAGAAAACATTAATAATTACTGGACTGAAGACCAAAATCCAAATCTCTTGTTTATTCATAAACTGTTTTCTTTCAGTTATCCAGCAAAGAGACAATTCTCTTCCTCCTTTCCCTCCTCCTCCTCCTCCTCTTTCCCCTCTCTTCATTTCCTCCCTCTCCTTCTCTCCCTCCCTCTCTCTCCTCCTTTCTCCTCCTCTTCTTCTCCCTCTCTCTCTCTTTGTCTCTCTGTCCCTCCTTCTCCCTCTCCTCCCTCTCCTTCTCCCACTTTCCCTCTGCCTTCCACCCATTTTTGACCCTTTTGGAAAAAATTGAACCTGGATTTAAGTGCTCATGGCTTTGGCCCACAAGGACCACTTGTCTGCCTTTCCCAGGAAAAGTCACCTCAAACAACTAAGCTAAATATTCTGTCATAGGAACTGCATATGGGGAGAGAGGTGAAAAGTTGGATGAAGAGCAGATTGAATCCCCCAGTGTGGCATGAGAGAAGGCTGAGAATGAGGATTAGTCATATGGCTAAGACCATTACTGAGTCTGGGTGAACCAGTGGCAGTGGTGGGTATTTGAGTGAGATGTAAACATGATATTAACTCTTCTTTTCCCTGATTAATCAATTGGCAAGCATCTACTATGTTCCAGGACCTATGCTAGCTTCTGGGGACACAAATGAAACAATCCCTACTCATAGGGACATAATATTCTAGCAGGAAAAAGAAGTATATAAATAAGTATATTCTAAATAAATACAAATAAACATAAAGTTGTTGAATACAAGGTGATTTGGAACTAAAGGCACCAGCATTTAGGGGAAATAGGAGGTGGTGCTTGGTCATTTCATGAAGGAAGTGTGGGATTCTCTGAGGTGCTGGTGATTTGTAAGTATATTCTAGACACGTGGGCTGCCATTGCAAAGGCATAGAGACAGGATGGGGAGTATTGTGTATAAGGAACCTCGGAGAGAAGGCCCTGCCACAGAAGGTACAATCTTGGAGTGCCCCAGGGGCAACCTGACAAATTAGACCCAGTAGAAGCAGGGTAGTTTTAGGCAGCAACTAGTGTGGGGAGGATAGGCTAACACTTAGCACAATGTCTAACATATTTAGGTGCTTAATAAATGTTTGTTTACTTTAGAAGAAGGGGGAAATCTTAAGTGATAGCAAGGAGGGTAATTCCAATGACCACAGAGTTCCCAGGTAACTCTTCATATGCAAAGGATATAATTCGGATTTATCTAGAGTGTCCTGTGTTTAATCCTGCTCCAAATTTGGTTTTATAATTTTAATTGGTTGACTGGCCTAACTATTCAAATGATCTAAATTTTATATTTGAATTGGTCTCTTGACTTACCACAACATTTCAGGCAGTTTTCACACCTTGAGTAAGAATTGCTTCTCTAACGCCCTACTCTGAAGTCTCATTCTGGTAGAGGGGTGATCTTGGCTTCTAGAAGGTGATATCAATAGAAAGGAATCTATGGCAGGTTATAACATGCTGAAAAGGTTTTGGGTTGGGTCCAGCTATAGTTTACATGGTTGGTATTTGATAACAACCCTAGCTAACTTTGCAGAGTCTTATCACCATGGTGATGAATTTGTGGCCACATCTTTTGAAGATGGTCTTCTCAGTTATATTATTTTACTTGGGGTGTTTGTGATCTGCTTTTGTGGAGGGGAGACCAATGACAAATGAAGTTACATAACCTTGACATATTGAAATGTAAAATTGGATGGTTATACTCTAGATAACAATGCTACCTAATAATAGGAAACTTATTTTTCCTTCAAGTCACTGGCTCACAGAAAAAGAAAAAGTTTGAGTCTCACACACAAGTAAAAATCAATTTAATTAATTTAGGGTTTTTAAGAGAAAGAAATATTTATATTTTTAAAATTTTAAAATATGTATATATGAATATGATTACATATTTATATTCTTAAAATATTTATATTTTAAGACAAATGGTGGTGATAACATTATTATTAGTTATAAGATAAAGACAATGGAGCATAGTGTATAGAGAGCTAGTTGTGGAGGCAGGAAGACAAAAGTTTAAATCTGCCCTCTGACACTTACTGGCTGTGTCACCCTGGGCAAGGCATCATTCTCAATGCCCCAGACAACTCTCTGGACTTTACCTCCATTTTACACACGAGGAAATTGTGTCTCAGAGAAGTAAAAAGACTTGGCCTTTGTCATACATCTTCATGCGGTGAATCTCAAAGGTCGGATTTGAGTTCAAATGTCACCTGACTCCAAATGTATCTCTCTTTTCACTACCAGACACTTCCAGTGCTTTCAACACACCCCTTCCCATATTTCAGGTAATTTACTTTTGATGCCATGCTATTCTCCGTCCTAATTACAACTTAGCTCTTCCCTCTCTCATAGTCTTGAAGGGAAAATGACGTCTGATTCTGGGACCTATAGTATAAAGACTGAAATGATTTAAAAATATTTATTATTGATTTGGTTGATTTTTAATAGTGGGAGAAAGAATATCAGCTGGTATTCTGCTGTGAAAACTAAGTGGTTTCTGATACAATGAAGCATTCACAGTGGAAAGAAGGAGTCAACACTTATAACACAGGCAGAAGATGAGGGTAGGGAAGAGTTTGGGGGAATTTAGCCTCCAAAGCTAGAGCTTAAGAGTGATAATGTGATCATTGAACTAAATGAATTAAATTGAGTATCTTGGATGAGGTCAATGGCATTTTGAACATCTTATTTCTTAGACACTTATCTGATCTTCAATCTGATTTGAATTCCTATCCCTAAATTTCTGACCCTCATTTCTGGACCATGGCTCTTTCTTTGTTGCTTCTCAGTGATGATTGCTTTGGATAGAGCTGAGGGAAATAGTAAGCAGATAATTCCTTAATTTTAGAAAACTTGTGAGGTAAAACAGTACTGTAAAACATCATTTGGAATAATACCATTCTTCTGGGTCTCTCAGGGAATTCTAGGATGTTATTTCTTATACCAAAATTTGGTCCTACACCAAGTATAATTTTCAACTCAATTGATGTCATTGTGCTTGGCATAGTTGTATAATCCTTGTATCAGAGACTTCTAAATGCCATGAAAGGCCTGGATACATTTTGGGAACTTTTTATACCTGTTTCCTTTAGTACTCCCACTCAGAAAATCTGGTCACTATGAGACTATCTAGTATGTAGTTGGCAAGCACCCAGTTTACAAAATTCTAAGGAAGATAAATAGATCAAAGAAAACATATAAAACTCACATTAGAGTTCTTAGAAAATACCAATACCCATCAATGAGCTCTCCTCCCCCAAATGTTTAGATACCTTCAGTCATTTACAGTCATATACCATGTAGAGATACCTAGGGACATTGCTTCTGGAATATCTCAACACATGATGTTTACTTTGGCTCTTCACAGATCCCAGCCTATCATCCCTCTACTTGAAGCTCTCCATATCACTCAGTAGGTAGGAATCACTAGCCCCATTAGAGAATAAGGTCATCATGGGCTCTGACTCTGTTCAGGGGGTGGAGGTGTAGTTGGAGTGGGGAAGGAGAAACTAGTTATGTCCAGAGATGAAAGATCTCTTGATGTTATGACTCTACTTACATACCAAATCTGGGTATCAACCCTTGAGTCACATACACTGTCAACCTTTATTTTTCCCCTTTAAAAATTATTCTCAACTGAACAAACACTAAATATTATATATCTTCAACTTTATCCACCCATATACAAAAAAAGGACATTTTAAATTAGACTACTGATCTCTGTTATGTGTGGCTTATTTTTATAAGTATGTAATAAATTCAATCTGGAAATTCAAAGCAACCTGCTTTTCTGTGCTACTGATATCCTTTCCCCAAAGTTTACCTATGATCCCAGAACATATATTCTGCCCTTCTTATCTCTGAAATACATATACACACATATGTACACAATACATATATGCTTGCTATATATAATATATACACAAATGTGTTTATTGTATGTATATATACACATACATGTATTATATATACATACACATGTATTATATATACATATATACATATATACATATGCACACATATAATGTTGCCATTCAGTTCTTTCTGTTATGTCTGACTTTTCAAGATCCCATTTGGGAATTTCTTGGCAAAGATACTGAAGTGGTTTGTCATTTCCTTCTCCAGCTCATTCTACAGATGAGGAAACTGAGGCAATAGGGTGAAGTGACTTGTCCAGGGTCACAATCTGGTTAAATATCTGAAGCCAGATTTGAACTCAGGTCTTCTTGACCAGTGCTCTATCCACTGTGCTAACTAGCTGACCTGTATATTTATTTCTATATAATGTGTATATGTGTTTGTATATAGCTTTGTGTGTCTATATGTACACATATATGTATACATATATGCACACAAATATATATGTACATGCATGTGTGTATGTATACACACACTTACTGACTCAGTAGATACGTCAATGAACTATGCTAATTGTGGGAAGTTGCTCTGACAGTTCTTATGATTGCGGTTATTGTTATTATTTTTACTTGTATAAGATATTTAAAAATTGTCAATCTGAAATGTACTTCCAGAAAAGACCATCCCTCCAGGGTGTTGCAGGCAGCTATGTGGCAGAGTGGCTAGAGTGCCAGACTTGGAGTCAGGGAGACCTGAGTTCAAATCCAGCTTCAGACACTTACTAGCTGTGTGACCTTGGGGAAGTCATTTCACCCTGTTTGCCTCAGTTTCCTCAACTGTAAAATGAATTGGAGAAGGAAATAGCAAATCTCTCCAGTATCTTTGCCAAGAAAACCCCAAGTGATGTTGTGAAGAATCAGACCCAACTGAAACAATTGAACAACAAACTGAAACCAGGGTGTTATGGAAGATCTAAAGAATGGACCATCAAAGAATAACCCAGGGAAGGCACAGGTAGCTCACCAGATAACTTTGATTTTTTTTTTAAACAAGGGCAGGTAACAGGATGAATGTAAGAGTATAATCAGCACAGCTATGTAACTAGTGGAAGCACTAGTCAAGCTCAGAATGAGCTGAAGCTGGTCGGGAAAGCAAAGGACAAGAAAAAGACAAAAAAAAAAAAACCCAAGAAAACTCTGGAGCCAAGAGAGGGAAGTATTGGGGCAGCTAGGTAGCACACTGTTTAGAGCACTGGCCCTGGGGTCAGGAGGACCTAAATTCAAATCTGGCCTTGACACTCACTAGCTGTGTGACCCTGGGCAAGTCACTTAATCAAAATTGCCTCTTTCCCACTCCACCCCCACAAAAGGAATCCTTCAACATAGGATAGAGAATGAATCCATTTTCCCCCATTGTTGTAGGGAACTCCCAGATGAAGAAAGTTCCTTTACCAATGCAGGTCAGCACCTTCTTCACAATTTATAGCCTTAGAAAATTGCCTAGAGCACTTCAAAGGTCACAGGGCCAGCAAGACTTTCAGAGGCAAGACTTGAACTCAGGTCCTCCTAGCTTCAACGACAGTTCTCTATGCAATCTGTGATGTTGCATCTCTTCTTCCTAGGAAGCAGATGGTAAGGGGGGCTGAGGATATGTACAGCCTTTCCAGTCCAGAACCTGGCAACTTGGACTCCTATTTAAGCCAGATGATAATGAGACAGGCAGACTCTGGAGGGAAGAACAAGAATGAGTCAGTAAATGGGAGGAAATGGAAAAGATCAGGGCCTAGCACCATTTACACTGAAGAGAAGGTTATTTATTTATAAATTTTTAAGAATGATAACTTTGGAGCATTTTCCTTTTGTTTGTAATTTTAAATGTTTCTAGAGTTTCCTGAGCTATAACAATATGCCTCTTTAAAAAAACCCAAAAAACAAACCCAAGCAAGGGCTGTGTGCTCATTTCAAAACAAGCAAGCAAAGGATGGAAACTATACCATTTTCTGGGTGAGAGCCTAGGAAAAGAGTGAGGGTACCTATAGTGACTTCTGAAGAGAGGTCAACCTTAAGAAAAGAAAGAGGAAAGAGAGCCAGTCTGTGACTGGGATATGTCTCTATATCTTTAATAACTGTCTGGGGGCTGTCAATGGATAGCAAGGATCAAAAAGGGACCTTTTTAGGAATGTTGTGGGGAGGACCAAGACTAGAAAGGTCACCATTTAGACAGGATGAGACAATAAGAGTGGACAACCCAGGAAAGATAGAACTGATCAATAAAAATTTTACTTCTCTTTCCTCTGCCAAGGAGAATGACCTTTGGCTTGGGAGGGCTAGACAGAAAATGGTTAGCAGGTTTTTTTAAAAACAAATGGGGAGATAGTAAAAAGAATGCCAAGCAGCCCTCAATGAATTCAGATCAGCAGGGACAGATCACTTACATCCTAGAGTTTTGAAAGATCTGGTGGGACTGATTTCAGAGAGATGTGGCAATTTGTTTTGCTTGACTGTGTTTGTTACAAGGGAGGGTTCTATTTGTGGGTGAAGGAAGAGGGAAAAGATTAAAGTGACAAATCCGAGTCATGGTGCAAAAAGAGAAAAAACCAGTAAAACATTAAAAAATATATTTACAGAATCACTGTTGGTGGTCTTTGAAAGACCATGGAGAATGGAAGAAGTGCCACAGACTAGAGAAGGGCAAGTATATTAATTTTCAGAAAAGGGAAGAGGGTGGGTTTTGTAAACTAGGAGACTGGCTTCAATTCCTTGATAAATTCCAGAACCAATTATTAAAGGGGTAGTTTGTAAGCTTACCAAAAGGGAAGTAGCTATTGCTAAAAACCAACATGATTGTGCCAGGAATAGGTGATGCTACATTCACCCCTATTTTCTTTTTTTTTTTAGGTTATAAGGCAATGGAATGATAAAGACACAGCCTACCTGAATTTTAGCAAGGCATCTGAGATAGAATCTACTGCTGTATTTGTGGGAAAATTGAAGTGATACCAACTAGATGAGAATATATTCAGGGGGATTTAGACCTGATTGGCTTACTGGATTCAAAGAGTTGTCATAATAGGTTGTAACAGCAAGTACCCCAGCATACTCAGGGTGGCTGCCATATAGGTTCTTAGATCTGCTTTTCTAAAGGAGAACAACTCAAAATGGGTTAACAATCTTGCTTTAATCAATCAAACATATCATATACCTAGTTCATGGGGAAAAGGTCAGAGTATATAGACAGGTTACAAGCAGAAGTTATAAGAAGACAGAGAAACAGGTCAAGCAGACAGGCCTCCAACTGTCTGACCATACCTAGTCACAGTTACCAGAGAGGGAAGCACCAACATTTGGGTTTTCAAAGGTGGGGGGCTCTCAATGGCTGCCCAGAGTCTCGTCTGGTCAAATCACATAATACTTCTCAAAGTGAGCCCCAAATCAAAGCCTCACATCAGGGTTTATATAGCCTTCTCCTGGCTCAGAGAATGTAACAACCTTCTTGACACACTGCCCAATAAAAAAATCATTCCACAGGCTCCAGGTGCACTTAAGCCTATCAAAGGGCCTAGGGGCAGGGAAGATCTTAAATTCCCATTCCCATGACATAGGTCCATGTGAGTTTTGAGAGTTTCTAGTGGTGTAACTCAAGATTTGGACTTTGACTCTATGGTAGTCTGCATGTTTCTTAATGCCAGCATTATACTTCAGATGCCATACTTATCAGATATGCATATGATGTGGGAGAAATAGCTCCTATTAGAGGACAGTCATATTCCAGTTGATCTCAAAAATTAAAATGATGGAGTAGGTCTGATAAGATGAAATTTAATAGGAATAAATTTAAGTCTGACAATTGGGTTTAATGCTACTAATCTTTTGACACCTAAAGGGAAAGTTAGTATCAGTTATAGCCCCTACATTTCTGCTTTTTTCATTTTGATCTCATCATCATCATTATTGCTTATATTTAAATAGTTCATAGTATTGCAAAATACTATGTCCATGTATATATACTGTTATATATACATGATAGAGCATTTATATTATTTCATTTGGTCTTCACGATAATCTCGAGAGGTAGATACTATTATTTTCTTCATTTTACAAATAAGGAAACTGAGGATGAGGGAGATTAAGTTTGACCAGGGCCAAACATCTAGTAAGTGTCTGAGGTGGGATTTGAATTTGGATATTTTTTTTATTCCAAGTCTGCTGGAATTCATTATGTAGAAAACACATGATGAATATGTAGTAAGGAAATAATTACATGGTATACAGCTCCTTTATCTACCCAAGATACATTTCAAGCATTTTTTTTCATGCAAACACAATTAATAAAGAGTAACAGACAGGATTAAAATGACAACACCTGGGCTAAAGATCAACCCCCAGTTGCCCCCCCCAAAAAACCAAACCCAAATCCCTTATTTGTTCATAAGCCATTTTCTTTTAGCTATTCAGTGTAGAGATTTTCTCCTCCTCTTCCGCCTTGTTTTTCTTCTTCTTCTCGTTTTTGCTCTCTTGTCCTTCTCTTCTTTCTCTCCATGTTTTCCTCATCTTTCATTTTCATCTTTTAAAATCTTCTTCTTCCTTCTCCACTTCCATTTAACCAGCTGTCAAATTTTGATAATTCTGTCCTACAAAACTTGAAATGTGCTTTAATTGTCTCTGATTACACAGCCACCAACCTGTTTTGTGCCCTATCATCTCTTGCCTAGGAAATAGTAAAAGCTTTCTAACTGGTCTCCTTGCCTCAAGGATCTCCCCTTTTCCATCTATATAGCTGTCAAAATGTCTAAAGTGAAATCTCGGCTATGTAAATAATTTCCTTGGAATGTTAATTGCCACTCTAGTCCCTCTAGGACAGAACTTTAAAAAATATTTTCATTTATTATTTAGTTTTAACATTCTTCAAAAAAATTTTTTGAGTTCCAAATTCTCTCCCTTCCTCTTATCCCTCCCTTACCCACTAGGAAAGCAAGCAGCATGATATCAGTTATATATATGAAATCATGCAAAACATATTTCCATATCATAGAAAAGCAAGAAAAATAAAGTGAGAAAATTATACTTCAACTTGCACTCAGTGTTCATCAATTTTCTCTCTGGAGGTGGATAGCATTTTTTTTCATCATGAATCCTTTGGAATTGTCTTGGATCATTCTGTTGAGTAGAGTAGCTAGTTCTTTCACAGTCATCATTACAATATTGCTATTACTATGTATAGTGATCTCCTGGTTCTAATCAGTTCCCGTTGCATCAGTCCATATAGTTTTTTCCATGTTTTTCTGAAACTATCTCCCTTGTTATTTCCTATAACACAATAGTACTCCATCATAACTATATGCCACAACTTGTTCATCTATTCCTCAATTGATAATCCCTCAATTTTCAATCCTGTGCCACCACAAAAGAGCTGCTATATATGTTTTTTTTTTAATAATATAGGTAGTTCCTCTTTTTCTTTGATCTCTTTGGGTATATTGCCGAGTCGAAAGGGTATATACAATCTTTTGGGCATAGTTCCAAATTGTTCTCTTGAATGGTTGAACCAATTCATAACTATACCAACAGCTCACTAGTGTACCTATTTTTCCTCATTTCCTCTAGCATTTGTCATTTCTGATGTGTGAAATGGTACCTCAGAGTTAGTTTAATTTGCCTTTCTCTAATCAATAATAATTTAGAGCATTTTCATATGACTATAGATAACTTTGAGTTCTTCTGAAAACTTTTTGTTCATATTGTTTGAACATTTATCACCTGGGAAATGGCTCTTATTTTTATAAATTTGACTCAATTCCCTATATATTTGTGAAATGAGGCCTTTATCAGAGGAACTTGCTATAAGATTTTTTGATAGTACTTTATTATCTATAGTATGTTTTAGCAAAATGTAGTTTCCCTGATTATTTCTTTGAATTAAGTCTATTTTTGCTTTTGCTTTGTCTGAGATCATGAATGCTATCCCTGCCTTTTTTTACTTCAGTGAAATATCATAGATTCTGCTCGAGACTCTTATGTTAACTCAGTGTATATTTTTCTGTTTTAAGTGTGTTTCTTGTAAACAACTTATTTTTGGATCCTGGTTTCTAATACATTTTGCTATCTGCTTCCACTTTATAGGTGAACTCATCTCATTCCTATTTACAGCTATGATTATTGTGTATTTCCTTCCTTCACATTTTTCCATTTATCCTTCTTTCTTTATATCCTGTACTTGCTCAAAGTTTTTCCTCCTGATCATTCCTTCCCTTAATCCACCTTCCTTTTAATCATTTCTTCCCCTCTTTCCCTTATTCTCTTCCCCTTCTTTCTCCATATTGGTTAAGATAGACTTCTATACCCAACTGAATGAATATGTATGTGCATACATACCTACATACTTACATACACGTATGTATATCTCTATCTATCTATCCATTTATCTTCCCCCTTTGAACCAATTCTGATGAGAGTAAGATTCAAACATTGCCCATCCTGCTATTTTCCTCTCCATTCTAAAAGCTCTTCCTTGTGTACCTCTTTTATGTGAGAAAAATTTCTGCATTCTACCTTTCCCTTTCCCCTTCCCCCAGGGCATCCCCTTTTCATATACCTTCATCTTTTTTGAAATCTTCCTAACATATTTGACCCATAACCATGCCCTCTGTTTATGTAGATACTTTCTAGCTGCCTTAATAATGATAAATTTCTTAGGAGTTACATGAATCATCTTCCCGTATAGGAATGTACACGATTTAACTTTATTAAGTTCCATATGATTTCTCTTTTGCTCTCTTTTTATACTTCTCTTGAGTCTTGTGTTTGAATGTCAAAATTTCAATTCATCTCTGGTCTTTTCATCAGGAATACTTGAAAATCCTCTATTTCATTAAACATATGTTGTTTCTTCTGAAGGATTGTAGTCAGTTTTGTTTGGATAGGTTAGTAATAGGTAGTAATACTAGCTCCTTCACCTTCTGGAATATCATATTCCAAGTCCTTTCCTTCTTTAATGTGGAAGTTGTTAAATCTTGAATTTGAATCCTTTTTTTCTGGCTGCTTGCAAAATTTTCTACTTGGCCTGGGGGCTCTGGAATTTGGCGACAATATTCCTGAGGATTTTCATTTTGGGATGTCTTTCAGGAGGTTAAAGTATTGAAAGGTGAAAGTCTTGAAAGGTAGAATCTTTCAATTACTATTTTACCCTCTGATCTAAGATATTGGGGGTAGTTTTCTTTATAATTTCTTAAAATATGATGCCAAGCTTTTAAAAAAAATCATGGCTTTTGGGTAGTCTAATAGTTCTTAAATTATCTCTCCTTAATCTATTTTCCAGGTGAATGCGAAAGGTCACATTTTCTTCTATTTTTTTTTTCATCCTTTTGACTCTAAAATTGTTTCTTGAAGTCTCACAGAATCATTAGCTTCCTCTTATCCAATTCTAATTTTCAAAGTATTGTTTTCCTTGGTGAGTTTTTGCACCTCTTTTTCCATTTGGCCAATTCTTTTTTTTAAAGGAATTCTTTTCTTCAGTGAATTTTTTAACCAATAGACCAATTCTCTTTTTTAAGGTGTTATTTTTTTCAATATTTTTGAAATTTACCAAACTGTTAATTCTCTTTTTAAAAATCATTTTCTCATGTCACTCTCATTCTCCCCTCCCCAGTTTTCCCTCTACCACTTTTATTTCTAAACAAATGATTTATTTACTTCTGTTTTACATCATTCATTTCTGCCAGATTTTGAGTTACAATCATTTTCCCCCCGTTATTCCCCTACCCCACCTCCCAGAATAGCAGTCCCACAAGATATCGCTTCCTCCAATCTGCTTTCTCCCATACCTTCTCCCATACCCCCTTCGACTTTTCCATTAGAGGAAGGTGAATCTTTGTGTCCCAATGCCTGCACATATTATCTCCCAATTATAAGCAAAAGAGTATTAATAATAGTATTTATATATATTTGAAACATTTAATCTTAAGACCTCAAATTTCAGATCCATTTCCTTCCTCCCTTGTCACCCATTCCCTCTTGGGAGATAAGTAATTCAGTATATGTTGTAGATGTCTAGCTATGCAAAACATTATCATAGTAGACATATTGTACAAGGCTGCTTATAATTCCCTCCCACTCATCCCACCCCCCACCTGGTCCATTCCCTACATGATCCTGTCCCTCTTCTATATTGGGTACTTCCAACCTCCCCTCCCCGCAAGGATGCCCTCCCATCAATCATCCCTCCTCTCATCCCCCTTCCCCCTATTCTGCTGCAGGTTGAGATATCCCATTTAGTATGTATGTCATTCTCTCCCTGAACCAAATTCAATGAGAATGTGGTTTTGCCTTTTTTGCCTTCCTATTCTCCCCCTCCCTTGCAACCACTTCCCCTTGCTTCTTCTACATGAGATAGTTTACCCTACCCTGTCTCTCCCCATCTCCTCTTGCCACTTTCCTCTCTCACCTCATAATTCCATCCCTTGAGTATTCTCCCTTCCCAACAAATTCAACCTATGCCCTCTATCCATATACACACACATTCACATATGTATTCATATGACCACACACCCTTCTTCCATTATTTTCATAGTGAGAAAGATATCACTCACAGTTATTGTTTTTCCATATAGGAATGTGAATAGTTCAACTTTGATAAGTCCCTTTTGATTTCTTTTCGCTGATTGCCTTCTCAGGCATCTCTTCCTTCTTGTGTCTGGATGTCAAATTTTCTATTCAATTCTGGTTTTTTCCTCAAGAATGCTTGAAAGTCCTCTATTCCACTGAATGACCATATTTTCCCCTGAAACAAAATATTCAGTTTTGCTGGGTAGGTGACCCTTGGGTTCATTCCCAGTTCTTTTGCCCTCTGGAATATCATATTCCATGCCCTTCGATCCCTCAATGTAGAAGCTGCCAGGTCCTGGGCTATTCTGATTGTGTTTCCACAATATTGAAATTGTTTCTTCCTGGCTGCTTGTAGTATTTTCTCCTTGATCTGGCGATTCTGGAAACTGGCTATAATATTCCTGGGAGTTTTCTTTTTGGGATCTTTTTCAGGAGGTGATCTGTGGGTTCTTTCAACCTCTATTTTGCCCTCTGGATCTAAAACATCAGGGCAATTTTCCTTGAGAATTTCTTGAAGGGTGATTTCTAGGTTCTTTCTTTGATCATGGCTTTCAGGTAGTCCAATAATTTTTAAATTGTCTCTCCTGGATCTATTTTCCAGGTCAGTGATTTTTCCCATGAGATATTTCACATTGCCTTCTAATCTTTCATTTGTTTGGATCTGCTTAACAGCATCTTGATTTCTCATAAAGTCATTAGCTTCCATTTGCTCCAGTCTAACTCTGAAGGAATGAATCTCCTCAGTGAACTTTTGAGATTCTTTTTCCATCTGGCAAATTCGACTTTTTAAGGCATTCTTCTCCTCATTGCCCTTTTGGGCCTCCTTTGCCATTTGAGTTAGTCTATTTTTTAAGGTGTTGTTTTCCTCAGTCAGGCTGTTGACCCTCATTTCATACTTTTCCTGCATCCTTCTCATTTCTCTTTCCAATTTTTCCTCCACTTCTCTTATTTGATTTTTCAAGTCCTTCTTAAGGTCCTCTATGGCCTGCAACCCGCTCATGTTTTCCCCTGGGGCTTTTGGAGCAGGACTTCTGACCTCACAGTCCTTTTCCTGCTCTATGCCCCCAAAATAGGAGTCTAGGGTTGCATTTTTCTGTTTCCTTTGCCTTGGCATGTTGCCACTTGATTACCTGACTTTTGGGCTTGTTGCCACACTATGGCTTTAAGGCCAGATAGAGGAATTTTCGACCTGAACGTGTGGGGGGCAACTTCCGTTTCTGGCAAGCTGTAAACCCACCCACGACTTCCACCCTAGATCATAATCCAGATCCAGAGAGGTTAAAGCAAGAGCGATTACCCCCCACGACTGATCGCTGGATCTCCCTACAATTAATTGCAGGCCAAGAGCTGGAGCTGCCTCTGAAAACTACCAAATGGCATGTCTCCTCAGCGGCTTCTAGCCCCCAGGGGAGGGAGCCGACGCATTCCCCCAAATACAGGTCCCAAAGTCCATAGGACACTAACCTCTTACTTTGTCCTAGGCATGTCTATGTTGATAATTCTGGAGTCGCCACAGCTCCTGGTGTTCTGGGGTTCCTCCAGCAGGCTGCTGGCCCTGCTGCCCTGGGGCTAAAACCTCGGCTCACGTGGACCTGGGCTCTGCTCGGCTCCACTTCTTGTGCTCTGCGCGTTGCACACTGCCTGCTCCCAGACCACTGAGCTGGTCCTTCCTGCAGGGCTGCTGGGCTGTCCTCAGTGGGAGGTTAGCTTCTCTGTGTCGTTCTGTGGGTGCTGGGGCTCCAGAAGTTGTTCAGAGTCCCCTTTTACATAGTTTGGGGGGAATCTAGGGGCAGAGTGGCTTGGATGAGCTGTTTCTACTCTGCCATCTTGGCTCTGCCCCCCCACTTTTATTTCTTTCTTTAATTCTTCTAGGAATTCTTGTTAGGCTCATGTCCAATTAACAGGTTTTTTTTGAAGCTTTACTTCTAGTTTTCACATTGTTGTCTTCTTTTAAGTTTATGTCCTTGCCTTCCCACTACAGCAGCTTTTTATGGTCAAGCTCTTTTTTTCATTGTTGACCTGGGCTGAAGAGGTACTCTCCCAAGCTTAAGGCTTTTTTGCTGCTATTTTTAGAGCTAGTTCTGGGAGATTTGCAGGTTTTTGGTGCTTTCAAGGTGGTGTTATCCAGGGAAAAGTGTCTCCACTACTCTCCTTGTTTTTGCTCTGGTCTTTACCCAGGAAAGACCCCTGTTCTTCTGCAGAGTCTTCTTGGCCTTTGAACTGTGATCAGGTCCCCTGCTCTTCTGCATCCACTAGTGCTTGTGATCCTCTCTGCCTTGAAATCATGACCAGTGCCTCTGCTCCCTTGTGATGAACCACCAGTCTCATCTTTGCCCTAGAGCTGTGACCCGGACTTGCTTATGAACAGTAGAATTGTCAATCAGTGCCAGCTGTACCCAATGCCAGCAAAGTGTCTTCTGCAATCTCTTCATGACCAGCTGTGTGACCTTTTTACCATCCCTGGACTGAGAGCATCTGAAGCTCTTACCATTGCTTTCACATGGAGCATGGCTATTGCTATTGCTACGTCATATTCAATCTCACCCCTACCCCTATCCCATGTCACAGACCTCTCCTGCTGACCTCTTAAGTTGTTTTAGGCTAGGAAAATATCTCTTCTTGAGAAAAAATCTGATTGAGGTGTTATTTTAAAGTTGTTTGGAGGAGAGTTTAGGGAGACTTCACCTGGATTTCTATCTCTTATCCTTCCATCCTGGCTCTGCCTTCAATAGAAGCTTTTTGCATCATAGATCCCTTTAGCAGTTTGGTATAACCTATGGATCTTATTCAGAATAATGTTTTAAAATTCATGTATGAGGATCCTATACCATATGGGCATAGGAGGGAGAGTAATGTACATTTAGAATAGAAAGATAGATTGGGGTCAAATTGGGGAAGGGCTTCAATAGCTAAATAGAAGATTATTATCTTAGCATCCATAGGGAGTCACTAGAGTTTATTGGGTTGAGGAGGGACATAGTCAGATCTGTGGTTAAGGAAAATCACTTTAGTAGAAGTTTAGGATGGCTTAGATTTTGGAGAAATTTAAGGTAAGGAGGCCAATTAGAAAGCTGTTGTAATAATCTAGGTTAAAGGTGGTAAGGTCCTGAATTAAGATGGTACTTGTGTTTGGAGATAGAAACAGTAAGATTAAATAACTGATAAAATATGTGAGATGATGAGGAGGAGCCAAGAACCCAGAATCAACCTCATGCCACCATGAAGAATCAAAGGAGCAGAAAGCAGGACTTTAGTAAAGGATACATAGATAGTATGATAAAATAATTATTGTTTGAGAGTTGGAAAGGGGCCTTAAAAGATTATCTCGTACAATCCCCTCATTTTATAAATAAGGGAACTGAGTTTAACTGATGTGCCCAACATGACAAAGATAATAAGTGGTAAAAATGAGATCCAAACCTGGGTTCTCTAACTCCATATTTAATACTCAATATACATATAAAATTAAATATACAATTATAGATACATAGACATTATGCAGATACACTGTAATGCTTGTGTATAAAGACTTCTTTGATATTGAGGCATATGCTGGAATTTAGTTTAACAATTTTTACTTTTATTTGATTAAAAAATAGTCATGTCCTTTCCCATATTACCTCAGGACACAAACATAGGATTAAATCATTAATTATAACCAGAAACAACTTCAGGAGGGATTGAAACAGCAGAAGAATTGACATGGAAAATAAACATATTGACAAAGTTAGCCTTATGATAGCACCTTGTCAGGAATGACTAATTTTCAAGGATGAGTCTCACTTTAGTTCTTGGAAAGGAATAGATCATTGAGAAGGAAGGCCTTCCATGGAAAACACTCATCTCTCTGTCACTGTAGTTTGATTTGAAATCTTCTTATTCCAAGAAACCTTTCTTGACTCACCTCACATTATTCCCATGACTTGTCAGTTTGATTCTTGACCTGAACAGCTAGCTGAATACTCAGGTTTTCTGCAGTAAACAGGAAAATCCTAAAATCAGGTGTTATTCTTTTTCCCTGAAAGTACCATATTCTTTGGAGGTATGTTGTAATTCACCACTAATACAGGAACATGATTATAATTGAATTTTTATGAGTGTCTTTTTATGCCTGCTATTGGGGATCCAAAGAGCTTTGAGAAGCTTTTGAATATTGAATAGATTTTCATGATGTATTCAGAGAGTGATGCTCTGTAAAGCACCTAAGGTTTTTTTACATAGTATTTAAGGTATTGTATAGCCCTATCTAAAAAAAATCACTTTATCTAAGAATCTTAGAAACTGTTTCTATATGACTTTCAAGTGTTGGAACTGCTACCTGTCTTCTGATTACAATAGTTTTTCTTCACCCCAATAGGGGTGGAGAACCTGTGGCCTCAAGACCGCATGTGGCCTTCTAGGTCTTTGGGTGCAGCCTTTGAACAGAGTCCAAGTTTTACACAACAAATCCTTTTATTAAGGGGATTTGTTTTATGGAGTTTGGATTCAGTCAAAGGGTCACACCTGAGAACCTAGAAGGTCTGGAAGATGCAGGGTTCTACCCTTGCAAGTATAGAACAACTATAAGAATCTGATCCATGGTTGCTTGACAAAGTTTAAAATGATGGTTTTTTCTATTTCCATCAAATTTATACTTTGAATCTTTTGAAATATTTACTTTCAGTCCCAAGAAGAGTCTAAAATATTGGCTTTTACTATTTTTACATCTACTTTTAATTCCACATATACATAAACTACCTTTTCTACATTCTACATGTAATCCATCATCCTCTAGTAAACCTTACCTCCCATGGGAACCACTGTACTCTGTTTTTGAGGCTCCCCAAGAAAGGAAACATATTGGGGTTCCTAGGAAGTCAACCCCCTTGCCATCAGATTTGCACAGTCTGCAGAACTCATGTTAGGAGGGGAAGGAAAAATCCAGGTTTGCTCCTTCACATAGAGACTTTCCAGCAGCATCTCCAACTCTGGGGTCACATGATCACTCCTATTTCCAATGGGCATCTTGGTTCAGGAACTCAGGAAGGGTCCAACCCCTGTCCTCTCTCTAAGAGGCTGGATCTAAAAGTTTTTTTTTTTAACCATTGCAATGCCCTTCCTCCTCTCCTCTCTCCTAGCTGATTCCATTTCTTGGGCCATATGGTTCCTTCCTCTCCTGGGACTATACGGGACTTAGCATTTCTATCTTTGCTTTTCCATGACTGCTATTTCTGGGATTGAAGGGTTCTTTGGATTAGCAAGCTTCCTTTCCCTAGGGATTCAAGTCTAACATGTGTGTAGCCTTTCCCTAATTGCCTGTCTCTATATTAAACTCAGATCATCTCTTTCTGCTCTCTTTTATAGGCCAAGTTCAAACATATGCCTCAGATGCACAATAACCATGATCCAATCAACCATCCTCAAAGGCCATAGCTTAATCAGTCACTCTCAGTGGGCCAAGAAATTGGTAGGGCTAGGACACTCATGTATATCCAATATAGTCTAAGTTCTAAACATGGTGAAAATCATCAGCGTGCATCAATTGTTTTCTGGGTAGTCTGGAACACCATGGGGAAGCCTTGCCATTGGCTTTTCCCTTTTCCCTCACAGAATCAAAAGAAAGAGAGCTGGGGATCTTAGAGGTCCTTTAATCCTTCCTTCCTTTTAGGGTAAGTGCCAATTGTAATACTCTCTACCTGGATATACGGGCACACTCTGCCCACACTCCATGTACACCTATATCAGTAAGAATGTCACCTGCTCATTCTAAAGGGAAATATCTTTGAAGTCATAACAAAGGCCTCATGCATCAACCCTTTAACTTTGTTAAGCTGAAGATGCCACTTCAGATACCTCCATATGCTGATATGTACCAGTGGAAAAAAATTCAACTGTAGTTTACAGCAATAATACA
The DNA here is from genome assembly GCA_011680675.1 of Gymnobelideus leadbeateri. Taxonomy (NCBI): domain Eukaryota; kingdom Metazoa; phylum Chordata; class Mammalia; order Diprotodontia; family Petauridae; genus Gymnobelideus; species Gymnobelideus leadbeateri. The sequence goes on along the minus strand of WOXC01009446.1, from coordinate 4,786 downwards.
ACAGTATTTCAAAGAAATTGCTCTAATTTATGACTCCATCCCTAATCTATTCATGCCTGTAGAGATTTTCATATGTCACTACACCTTCTTTCCTCATGTCCTTTCTTCAACATACATTCGTAGTATTTGGTACTGTAATAATCTGCTTGACTGTTTGCTTCATCATCCCTCTCTCACTATTAGGGAAACTTGACTGTAAGATTTCCTCCTGGCTTCTGATTTTGTGTTTGAATTATCTTTGGGAAAAGAAAGTGTAAAGAGTCCTACACCATTAGTATACTGGCTCATTATTAAAACAACTTTGGTGTTGATCTTTCTCTAAATTTGTGACCCCATTTCTCCTACAGCTGAATTCCCATCTTGTTCCATTGTAATAAAGTCTTTGTCTGGTTCACCCATCTCCATAGGGACTGAATTACAGGATCTCTATGACTGGGTCCCTACTATTTGTTGCCAGAGATGTGTAACCTTAACCATCTGCCTACCAGGAATTACATTAGTTGTTTTCCTCATCCCTATTTGTATACACACTCTGGATCTTGACTTTAGATTTGGATTAGCAGACTGGCAAAAATCTAGATTAGAGGTGATGAAGGCCTAAACCAGGGGTGGGAAACCTGCATCTTTGTGGTTCTCGAGGTCCTCAAGTATGACCCTTTGACTGAATTCAAACTTCAAACTTCACAGAACAAATCCCCTTAATAAAAAGATTTGTTTTGTAAAACTTGGGCTCAGCAAAAAGTCCCTCAGGCTACAGGTCCCCTACACCTGTCCTAAACTAAGGTGGTAGTTAGATTCAGATCTTCTTGTAAATGACATTTAATTTATTTTTTTAAATAAGTTAATCTATTGATTTGGGGCCCATCTTCAGATTTGCATTCTTATGTGTTCCACTCAAAATTTAACTTTACTCCCATATTCCTTCTGACTCCAGGGCCGACACTCTACTCTTACTCCCATATTCCTACTCAACGTGTGGCTTTTAGATTTTGCAGTTGAACTTGGGTTTGGATTTCCAGCTTCCCCTACTCTCATTGACTCCTGGACCACTAAAACTCCAATTCTAACAGATAGAGTGACATCACATCAATGAATACTAAGGAGGAATATTACTGAAATTCTTAAGGACTCTTTCCATTGCTATAAACACTCATTTTTCTTAGTTCAAGTTCTTGAGTCAAACGTCTTTGGCTTATTCAAAAACAACAAACTGAACAATTATTCCCAGCCTCCAATAAACACTGCTCCAATGTGGTGTGTAATTCATCTTGCATTCTTGAAGACTCTACAGCCCAGGCTTTAGTAGGGCCTACCATGGGAGAAAGGCTTGAGATCTGAGGCCAGTGATGAGGTATATGGAACAATCTCAATTGACTTGATATATGGGGCAGTGGAGGAAACCTCCTTCCTCACTTGTTAAATAAGAGAGTTGGATTGGATGACCTTTTCCATCTCTTACATTCTATGATTATTCCTCTCCTACCCACCTTCTTTTTCTGTTTCCATTTACTAAAAATTCATGAATTGCTGGCTTTATTATTATTATTTTGTTGGGGAGGTCAGGTGGTGGTGATGTCAGTCTGAGTAAATGGAAACCTGAAGTTCAGAGAATATAATTGGTTCTGAGTAGATCTCTCTGGCTTAAAAAATCATTTTGGATGTCTTTTATTTGTGCATCATATTAATTTCTAAATATATTCCTTTTCTAACAAGACATACTTTATAGCAAAGATTAAAAAAAAGAGAAGGGGAACCACTTAGCATAACTAACATATCTTAAGTCTTAAATATTCAGTATTCAACACCCATAGTCTTCCACTTCTCTACACTAAGGAGAGAGGTTTATCTCTAATCTTCTCATAGAGTTGTCCCTTTGTCTTGGCAGGATCTTTAAGAATTCAAGGTGAGCTCCTTGCCACACAAAAGCAGTGTTTACTGGAGGTGGGCTTGGTCATTAAAATTATAATGCATAAAGTTTTGTTTTATTTTTTTTCTGTTTACATTGTATAAATTGTTTTCCTGTTTCTACTTATTTCACTCTGTGTCAGTTCATATTAGTTTTCTCATGTTTCTCTGAATTCTTAATTTTCATAATTTTATGTTTATTTTAAAAATTTAAATGGTATTTTAACTATTTTTGCCATTTCTCAAAATATGGTAAAACACTATTACATTCAGTTATCACAATTTGTTCAGCTATTCCCTCATTGATTGGCATCTACTTTCTTTCCAGTTCTTTGCTACCACACACAAAAAGAGCAATTAGGAATGTTTGGGTATATGTGAGACCTTTCTGTCTTTGTAGACATATCTCTTATTTGCATGCCTGCTTTGCACAGGGGCTTAGTCAGTTCTGTATCCCAAGTAAGCAGGATTAGAAATACTTCTGCATTTCAAGTGAAATATTTGAGATATTTTCAGATACTGAAAACATTACTTTTTTGCCACATCCTTTCTGACTCTCTTCCCACTCTGAACACAAAACAGGTGCATTAGGGACCATAAGCACATGGTGAAAAAGTTGTGTGCGGGAGACAGATCATTGCTTTCTGTTCACTTTATCTTAGTCATCAATGTTGATTCAGAGATATTAAGTAGTGTGGTAATAACTTGAAGCCAAGTTAGTCAAGATTTGGCCAGCACTAACCAGGGTTTGCTTTAGCTGTGGGAGGAACTTGCAAAAGGCAATATTGATTATGTCTGGGATATGCCAATTATAATTTGACATTCTGATTTCTGCTTTTTGTTTAACTTAAAACCAGATTCTTCTTTTGCTCTATTTGTGAAAGGCAGCTGGATGAATGAACATTACCAGTTGTAATGAGCCTGGCAAGTTTTTAAAAAAACAATTCAGAAGCAAGGAAAAAAAGAACTCTTTGCTCATTTTCAGTAGCTCAAGGCAGTCAACTCTATTGTGGACTGAAGTGGGGATCACAAATGAACAATGATTATCAGGCAAAAGGGGGAAAGGGGATAACAAAGAAATAACTGGGATCTAGTCAAAGTAAGAGGAGGAAAACTCGAGATGTACAAAATATTTCTCCCCTCATGTTATCAGGTGAATAGGCAGAAGGAACTAAAATATGGAAGAGTTGTGATTTAAAAGGTAAAGCAGTTATATTACCCCTATAGAACTATGGGTTGGAAAGTTTAAGTTGAAAAATAGAAAATGACAGTCATGAGATTAGAAAATGGGTCCTAAAAGGTGAAATGACATGCCTAATTAGGATCACATAGGTAGTAGGGGGAGTGGAAAGGAATCAAGCATTTATTAAGTTCCTACTGTATACCAGAGACTTAAAAATATTATCTCATTTTATCCTCACAACAACTTTGTGAGGTAGGTACTATTATGATTTCCATTTTGCAGTTGAGGAAACTGAGGCAGACAGATATTAAATGACTTGCACTGGATTATACAGCTTATAAGTATCTGAAGCCAGATTTGGACTTAGAAGTCTGGATCAAGTACTCTAGCCATTATGCTGCCTATCTGCTTTCAAGCAAGAATTTGAAACCAAATCTTCTGATTCTAGAGCCTGAGCATTTTCCTCTATTCTAACTCCATTGAACAGAACCCCCTCCCACTGTGGATAGGGGCAGATTATAGTCATCTGAAGTAGTGAAGATATTCTGTCTTGGAATGACATCTTAAGTCACTGAGTGAGATGCCAGAGATTCAAGATATGGTTCTTGCCCTCAAGGAGTTTATGATCAAATAATTAGCCTATCAGTGGACATTTATTAAGCACCTACTATATATATTGTAGACTCTGAGCTAGAAAATGGGGATCCAAAGAGAAAATGAGATAGCTCTCTATAATCTAGTTGATATCAACAAAACTTATTCATATAAAAGGATAGAAATACCAAATGGGGGTGGCTAGGTGGCGCAGTGAGTAGAGCGTTGGCCCTGGAGTCAGAAGGACCTGAGTTCGGATCCGGCCTCAGACACTTAATGCACAAACAAAAAACCTAGCCGTGTGACCTTGGGCAAGTTACTTAACCCCAATTGCCCTCCAAAAAAAAGCAAAAAAAAAAAAAAAAGAAATACCAAATGACTACAGGAGCTCAGAGGAGGCAGGAATCATTCATGAGGCCTGGAGTGTTTAGTCAAAGTTTCATGAAGAAGGTGGGACTTGAACTAAAGCTTGACAGATGAGTATTACTCTGGGAGATGAAGAGGAAGGGTGTGGTTTACAGGAAGGGGAATGAGCAAAGAGGAGGAGAAAAAGTGAGCAGAGTATCTTCAAGGAAAGAGTCTAACAGTCCCTGGACTCAAGAAACTTATGTTTTTCTCTTTTAATTGACCTTTATTATTATTATTATTACTTATTTATTTTAAAATTATTTTCTTTTTAAATTTAGAGTTCTAGATTCTCTCCCTCTCACCCCTCTCCCTTTACCTATTGAGAAAGTAAACAATGTGAATTATAAGTGAAATCATGCAAAACATTATTTCCATATTAACTATATTGCAAAAAAAGTGAGAAAATTATACTTCAATTTATACTCAGAGCTCATAAGTTCTTTCTCTGGAGATGATGGAAAGCTTTTTTTTTTTTTGTCATGAGTTCTTTGGAATTGTTTTGGATCATCGTATTGATCAGAACAGTCAAGTCTTTCCCAGTTCATCATCATTACAACATTGTCATTACTGTGCACAGTGATCTTCTTCTCATGTCCTTTTGCCTCAGTTTATATAGATCTTACCATGTTTTTTCCCCCTGAAACCACCCTGTTATCATTTATTATAGCATAATAGTACTTTGTCACAATCATATGC
>WOXC01009445.1:0-62183 GCA_011680675.1 Gymnobelideus leadbeateri | reverse complement strand
TCCATCTCCTGTGTCACGAGGTCTTGAGCCTTCTTCAGCTCATCTTTGGAGAATTCCTCATAGGGCTTGTGTTCCAGGTAAGTTACCTGCTCAGGACTCTGACTTGCAAATCCTAGAGTTGCCCCCTTTGTACTTCCAGCTTCTTCTCCATAAGGATCATGCAGAAGATCATAACGAAGCATTGCAAGCATCTCTTTTTGGATGAGTTCTTCACTTTCCTGTAGGTCTCTTAGTGGTGCTTCTACAGCGAAAGGTCGTTGGAGCATTTCGTTGGCCTCTGAAGCTCTTGGCAGATGCGGCTGCACACCTTCGTGCATTCGTTTTAATGCCCCCACACATTCTGCATCTCGGCCAGTCTGTTTCTGAGCATCTTCTACAGAAGTGTCATCCATCTCACGCTCTTCTAGTCCCTTCTCAGCATTTTCTGGTAGGACAATCTCAAAGTCATTCTTAGGAGCAGCAAGGCCCCTCAGCCATGAACCGAGATGCTCATGAGATTCTCTCTCCATCTGCTTCACATACAAGGGGTCATTGTCATCTGCCAATCCCTCTTCAGGATTTATGTTGAGTTGGTCCCTTAGCGGGCTTCTGCCCTGGGTAGCGCCTACAACTGGTTTCGGGGTCATTCCAGCTGGAGGAGTCACCCCTTCAGCTCCATGAGAAGGAGTCCTCAATGGGCCAGACAAGACTGTGTTTGGAGTCTGGATGATCTGTCTTGGCATGAGAGTGACTTCTCTGTGCTGACTCCTCGATGGTGTCTTAGAACCACCTTTCAGTGGGCTGTCCACCTGGGTCAGAGCTATCAAATTGTGTCCTTCTGGCGGAATTCGATCTTGGGCAGCTCGAGTCCTGGGTGTCCTCGCAGCACCACGATTGGTGCTTACATTCCCCTCAGACAAAAGAGGACTAGAAGCAGAATTCACGAAGCCAGATTCCTCTGCTGTCTGACGGGCAATTTCACTGGCTGCACCAACTTTGACCACTTCCTGAAGGTCTGCCTCTGAAATCTGAGGTGCAGGAAGGACTAATTTGCGTCTCTTTCTAGTCGATTCTGAAACTCCGCTGGTTTGAAGAGGAGTCGATGGCAAATCAGACTCCCTTTTCCTTTTCCTTTTCCAATGTTGTTTGTCTTTCTTCCTATCTCTATTTTGCTTTTCAGATCTTAACTCTCCCTCAAGGTCTTGTTGTCTTATCTTCTTAAAGTCAGCGTCAAGTGCCTGATGATATTCTTCAGATGTGTCCTCAAAATCTGGAGCAGGTTTGTTTCCCAATGGCATTTCTGCGTTATAACCTACTCCTCTCTTCTTTTCCCGTCTGTTCTGAATGTCTATGCCAGCTGCTCGAAGCTCTCTTCTCTTCTGGAGGGCAGCAAGGAGTCTTGCTTCTTGCAGCTGTTTCTCTCTTGCTTTCCTCTTGGCCTTTTTTCCGCGCGTGTTTGCCAGACGAGCTCTAGCTTCTGCGAGCATTTCAAGTTCATCCTCATCCATATGAGTTGCATTGGGTCTGGCTGGCTTTGTTTCTGGATTGGGCTCAATCTCTCCAGGGTCAATTTGTAGTGGATCGTGTGCTGCCTCTTCTTCCTTGTCTCCTTGGGCAGCTTTATCCAGGAGAAATGCATAATGCTCCAAGCACTGTGCAGCTGTCCTCCCAATAACTGCGGCAACGGTTCTCCACTGGGTCGGCATCATTTTGACCAGGTGCAAGAGCTCGTCTTCCTCCTCCCTAGCCCATTCCGTTTTTTTAATGCTTGGGTCCAGCCATTCATACCATCTGGCCTTGCACTGCTTTGCTGATTTCCTATGCAGCAGGGAAGCAATCCGAGACCATCGGTCCTCTCCAGATTTCATTACCGCCACTTTGAGAATTTCATCCTCCGCCTTCGTCCAAACGCCCCCCTTGATCCTAATCCGAGGCATCCCGGGGGAAGGCTTATTCAGCAATTAGCAGAGGCGACCCGGCAAACACGCAAATGGCTCAGTGCCCCCGAATGCAAAGGGCGTTCCCAGCACGCCCTTTGGCTTGGGCACGCTCTGTGCAGGCACACACAGGAGATTAGTCCCGACAGATTACAGGGTAGCCGGCAATAACCCAAACAAGGCGTTCAGATTATGGGCCGAAGCGGCTGTCTGCACTTGCGCACACTCAAGAGCAAAAAAAAAAAAATTTAAAAAAAAATAAATAAATAAACAGGAAAAAAAAAGATGCGTCTTCTATTCCCGTCCTTTCTTTGTCGTTGAAGCAGGAAAATCAAGACACGGAGGCCAGTGATCTCTTGGGGACCGAGATACAGGGCCAGCAAGCAAGCGCTCAGACCCTTTTAGAGCTGCCTTCCCAACGACCAATGACTGGTACCTCCTCTGGCTAGTGGAAGCCACCTGTGATTGGTGGCTATTTAAGGAGGAGGTGGGCTGGGAGTTCACACCTCCTCCTGGGGAAGGGGTCTAAAGTGACATCCCAGCAGCCTCTAGCAATCTGGGCTAGGGAAACCATCCCAGAAAGGATTTCTCTGGATGAATTTCTCCTTGGTAAGCCAGATCACCCCACACCTTGAGGGAAGCAAGGATACCTGGGTCCCTGCTAGTGGTGTGCACTAACTTAGGTTGACTTCTGATGGTGGCAACTCCCAGGCCTTAGCATGGGCTGGAGTGGGATGGCTTTCTTTGGCTAGACTGGGTTCTTCAGCCAACAGAAGAGATGGCCCTTTGAATGCAGAAGGTGCTATTCTAAATTGTCATTAACAATCCAATGATACACCATCGAAATTAACTTTCCTCAATGAAACAGGATGAACCCTTATGGAATTTGAACTGCATTCGATCAGTTGGTGAGCCCTATCTTCAGGCTGAGTCTCATCTGACCTCACAGTCCTTTTCCCTCTCTATGCCCCCAAAATAGGATTCTAGGGTTGCATTTTTCTGTTTCCTTTGCCTTGGCATGTTACCACTCAATTACTTGACTTTTGGGCTTGTTGCCACACTGTGGCTTTAAGGCCAGCTAGAGGAATTTTCATCCCGAACGTGTGGGGGCAACTTCTGTTTCTGGCAATCTGTAAACCCACCCAAGACTTCCTCCCTAGAACACAATCCAGATCCAGGGAGGTTAAAGCAAGAGCGATTACTCCCCAGACTGATCGCTGGATCTCCCTACAATTTATTGCAGGCCAGGAGCTGGACCTGAGTCTGAAAACTACAAAATGGAGTATCTCCTCAGTGACTTCTAGCCTCCAGGGGAGGAAGCTGACGCATTCCCCAAATACACATCCCAAAGTCCATAGGACACTAACCTCTTACTTTGTCCTAGGCATGTTTATGTTGATTATTCTGGAGTTGCCACAGCTACTGGTGTCCTGGGGTTTGTCCAGCCAGCTGTTGGCCTTGGTGCCCTGGGGCTAAAACCTCAGTTAATGGGGACCTCAGGTCCGGCTCTGCTCGGCTTCCCGCTCTCTGCGCACTGCGAACTGCTAGCTCCCATTCCACTGCACTGGTCCTTCCTGCAGGGCTGCTGGGCTGTCCTCAGTGGGAGGTTAGCTTCTCTGTGTCGTTCTGTGCGTGCTGGGGCTCCAGAAGTTCTTCAGAGTCCCCTTTTACATAGTTTGGGGGAAATCTGGGGGCAGAGTGGCTTGGATGCGCTGTTTCTACTCCACCATCTTGGCCTGCTTTAACTTTTTTAGCAAAAGTCCTTTATATCTGCCCTCATTGGTTTCAATGGGAGAAAACCTAATAATTCCATTTCCAAGAAAAGAAGCCAAAGCATTTGATATGGAATGCCTGCGTTTAAGACATCTACCTAAGAGAAAGCTGTGAGAGCAAAGAATTTCAGCGTAATGCTCAGATATACCGTTTCTACCAAACATGCTTGTAACAGTCCTTCTGAAAAAATGAAAAAGCCTGAATTTCTCAGAAGTCTTTTTAAATACTTGAATTCAAAGCAATGTGGTACACAGAGTTGCTTTAACGCTGCACATCTTTAATAAGACTCCTGAAGATTAGCTTTTACTTTTTTAGCAAAAAGCCTCTGTATTTAGTCTCATTGATTTAAAATGGAGAAAACCTAACGACTCCATTTCCAGGAAAAGAAGCCAAAGCATTTGAAACGAAATGCCTGGGTTTAAGACAACTAGCTAAGTGAAAGCTGTGACAGAAAAGAACATCTGGGTAGTCCCTATTTCTAGACAGTTATGCTCACATATAATTTTTCTACCAAGTATGCTTGTAACAGTCTTTCTGAAAAAAGTTAAAAATATGAATTTCTCAGAAATCTTTGTAATACTTGAATTCAAAGCACTTTGGTACACAGAGTTGCTATAACCCTCCAGATCTTTACTCAGAGTCAAGGAAGTTTTATCCTGTCATATTTGGAATGTCACATGTACCTGTTTTTTTTTTCCTTCTATAGCAAGTTTCTATGATCTGAGCAAGGAGTCAGTAAGAGATATAAGTTCTTTCATGTAAGCTTACTGGAAAATGTAATATTATTTTTCCTTTGGAATTGAGACATGTGCAGAGATGTATGCAAATTGCTTAAGAGCATTTTAAAAATTTTCAAATAACTTTCTTCATAAAAGTTTAGTGACCAGTTATAAATCTTGAAACTGTTTTAAAAGAAGGGAAAATACTTTCAGAAGAAATTTTTAAATCTCTAGTGTAATTTTAAGAGGCCTATTAAAATTTTCATTTGTAAGATAAATTTATTGCTAAACTAGTGTAATGAGATGAAAATCAGAAGAGATCTTGCTGTTTTGGTCTGAATTTGTATTCCTTCCATTATCTAAGCAAAAGTTAACATTTGTAACTGAATGTACATGTACAAGATTCAATTTCTGAAGTGTCTCTTTCTTCCAGAGTGAATATAATCTGAGGATAAACAAGCTTTGTGAAACAAGGATGTATGTCTACTATTCAGTTGTGAGGTTCAAGCTAGGAACCTCTTTTGTTATAGGCAGTACAGTTATGTTGGTAAAAGAATAAAAACTTGTGTGTACCTTGTCTATGTAGTACATAGAAATATGAAGGACAGTGGAGAAATCTGAGTAATGGGTTATACTAGCCCATCCTCACCCCACTTCTGGTCAATTTTCTCCTACTTCTTTTGGCCATTGTTTGTTTAATTTTTTGCTAGATTTGTGTCTTCTAGGCTCAGCACCCTTCACTTACAGATGATAGCTCTGGCTGAGTACCAACCCCTGTCCAAGATCATGACCATTCACCCTCTGGACCTGACGTCGGCCAAGGTCTGGACACTGGCTACAGACCCCCTGCCCCTTGAACGATAGAACCCTGTGAGGCAGGGACAGCTCTACGCCCCTTCCCAGAGAGAAGCAGTTTGGGAAGCTGAGATCATCGCCCCTTGCCCCCAAATGGTTTGGGTGCCATCTGTTTAAGGGAGGAATGAAGGGGTCCTAGGGATGTATATATGTTTGTAACATCAGTATGTAATGTCAATGTGTAACATCAACTTGTAAATGGGGTGCTTTGGGACCTATGTCTGGGATTTGTAAAAGAAGTCTGTAAAGTCACACTTCCCCCCCAGTCTCAAAGCATTAACTCTGCCCCTTCCCCCTGCCAGCACTCTGCCCAGCAACAACTCATGAACTGTTTATCTCTTCCTGAAACAATAAGTTACTTATGAATCCTTCACAAAACTATCTATAAACATTTTTAACTTAGGCAAATGTTATCTCCCTTAGTTAGAGTGGCCAGCTGCACCATGAATTCTTCAGTACCCTATCTATAGGGTAACTCCTTAGCCAATTATACCCATGCTGTGTTTCTGATGCCTTGGGTCCTAACATCTATCTTGTCAAACGTGACATTGATGGGTGGCAGACTGGGCACTCCTTAGTGGCCGTGATGGAGGATAGACTTTAGTGAGTATCAGGAGTAAAACCACACCTCCAGGTAGCCCCTCTTTGGGCTATTTCCCAGTGAATCATGGGCAATGTGATGGTCCAGTTGATATTAAAAGTGCATGGTCCTTTAAGCACTGACTCCTACCTGATCCCACCCTTACCTAGTTAGCACAATCGGCACCGGATTTACTGTCTTGACTCCATGAAACTATGCCTGTGACCCCTGGAAGATTCCATAAGAATCTAGCCCACTGTCCTTGTGCAGCAAGGAAGAAATACCAGGTGTGTGGGCTGAGAACCACCCTTATGGGCTAGCCTCTCACCAAAGCCCAGTAGTGGTATCCCTGTTATCCACATGTCGTACAAAACCCTAGAATCGGAAGAATCCTCAGTCTGATCTAAAACGGGGGAGTGAAGTAGTAAGCCTTGACAATTCACTGGCTTATGAGGGGCCCATCTTTGTATCCTGAATTCCTGGAACCCAGTGTGCCCCAGAACCTGCATGATATCTTGCCTGTGTGAAATAGTAAGCCTTGACCTTCCACCCCTTACGACGGGCCCATCTTTGTATCCTGAATTCCTTGAACTCTAAAATCCTCCCCTCAGCTTGATCAGTGAACAGCCTGCCCCAGCCCACATCCTGCACTTGAATGATATCTGCCTGACCAGTCGGCCCCATTATTGTTACTCCTGATACGATGGTGGTCTTTGACTATTTAAACTGTGTGTCTACTGGGGTTCGGGCCGGCTCCTGGGACTCTATCCCTAGGAATGCCTCTGGCCAGCTAATAAATGCTTCCTGAATTTGGTTACTGATGGTCTTGGCCTTTTGATTCTGTCCGAGTGTCCATTTCAGGCCTTTTGCTAAAAAAGTAAAAGCAAAGCTTCAGCAGTCTGATGAAAGATGTCCAGGATTAAAGCAGCTCTGTGACAACACTGCTTTGAATTCAAGTATTTTAAAGGACTTCAGAGAAATTCAGGTTTTGACCTTTTTTCGGGTAGACTGTTACAAGTGTATTTGCTAGAAATGGTATATCTGAGAATAACTCTCCAGAAACAAGGATTACCCAGAAGTTCTTTTCTGTCACAGCTTTCTCTTAGCTAGTTTTCTTAAACCCTGGCATTACATTTCAAATGCTGTGGCTTCTCTTCATGGAAATGGCATCATTAGGTTTTCACCCATTGAAACCAAAGAGGGCAGATATAAAGGCCTTTTGCAAAATAACTAAAAGAAAGCTGAAGCATTCTGAGGAAAGATGGGTGGGTAAAAGCAACTCTATGTACAACAGTGCTTTGAATTCAAGTACTTCAAAAGACTTCTGAGACATCCATGTTTTTACTTTTTTTTCAGATAGACAGTTCCAAGCATGTTTTATAGAAAATGTATATCTGAGCATAACTCTCTACAAACAGGGATTACCCAGAACATCTTTTCTGTCACAGATTTCTCTTAGCTAGTTGTCTTAAACACAGGCATTACCTTTCAAATTCTTTGGCATCTTTTCGTGGAAATGACATGATTATGTTTTCGCCCTTTTAAACCAATGCGGGCAGATATAAAGGCCTTTTGCTACAAAAGTAAAGTCAAAGCTACAGCAGTCTTACTAAATGTGTGGATGGTTAAAGCAACTCTGTGTACAACAGTGCTTTGAATTCAAGTATTTGAAAAGACTTCTGAGAAATTAATGTTTTTACCATTTTTCAGATAGACTGTTCCAAACATGTTTGGGAGAAATGTATATCTGAGCATAGCTCGCTAGAAACAGGGATTACTCAGAAATTCTTTTCTGTCACTGCTTTCTCTTAGCTAGTTTTCTTAAACACAGGCATTACATTTCACATGATTTGGCTTCTTTTCATGGAAATGGCATCATTAGGTTTTCCCCCATTGAAACTCATGAGGGCAGATATAAAGGCCTTTTGCTAAAATTGTAAAAGCAAAGCTGGAGCAGTCTGACTAAAGATGTGGAGGGTAAAAGCAACTCTGTGTACAACAGTGTTTGAATTCAAGTATTTCAAAAGACTTCTGATAAATTTAGGTTTTTACTTTTTTGCAGATAGACTGTTACAAGCATGTTAGGTAAAAAGGTATATATGGGCATAACTCTCCAGAAAAAGGGAATATCCGTAAGTTCCGTTCTGTCAAAGCTTTCTCTTAGCTTGTTGTCTGAAATACAGGCATTACATATCAAATGCTTTTTCTTTTCTTCCTGGAAATAGCATCATTACATTTTTCCCTTTGAAAACAATAAGGGTAAATATAAACACCTTTTGCTAAAAAAGTAAATGGAAAGCTGCAGCAGTCAGATTAAAAATGTGGAGGGTTAAAGGAACTCTATGTACAACAGTGCTTTGAATTTAAGTTTTTCGAAAGACTTCTGAGAAATTTATGTTTCTACCTTTTTTCAGTTAGACTGTTACAAGAATTTTGGGTAGAAAAGCTATATCTGGGCATAACTCTCTAGAAACAGGGATTACCTGGAAGTTCTTTTCTGTCACAGCTTTCTCTTACCTAGTTGTCTTAAACCTCGGCATTACATATCAAATGCTTTGTCTTCTCTTCGTGGAAATAGCATGATTGGGTTTTCCCCATAGAAACCAATAAGGGAAAATATAAAGACCTTTTGCTAAAAAAAGTAAATGCAAAGGTGCAGCAGTCAGACTAAAAATGTGGATGGTTAAAGCAACTCTGTGTTCAACAGTGTTTGAATTCAAGTTTTTCCAAAGACTTCTGAGAAATTTATGTTTCTTCCTTTTTTCAGATGGACTGTTAAAAGCATGTTTGGTAGAATAGGTATATCTGAGCATTACTCTCTAGAAACAGGGGTTACTCAGAAGTTCTTTTTTTCACAGCTTTCTCTTAGCTAGTTGTTTTAAACAGAAGCATTACATATCAAATACTTTGGCTTCTTTTCTTAGAAATGGCATTATTAGGTTTTTCACATTGAAACCAGTGAGGGCAGATATAAAGGCCTTTTGCTACAAAAGTAAAAGGAAAGCTTCAGCAGTCTGACTACAAATGTGGTGGGTTAAACAACTCTGTGTACAACAGTGCTTTGAATTCAATATTGCAAAATGAATCTGAGAAATTTAGGTTTTTACCTTTTTTCAGATAGACTGTTACAAGAATGTTTAGTAGAAAAGATATATCTGGGCATAACTCTCTAGAAACAGGGAATATCCAGAAGGTCGTTTCAGTCAAACCTTTCTCTTAGCTAGTTGTCTTAAATACAGGCATTGCATATCAAATGCTTTGTCTTCTTTTCGCGGAAATGGCATGATTAGGTTTTCCCCCATTTAAAACAATGAGGGCAGATATTAAGGCCTTTTGCAAAAAAAGTAAAAGTAAAGCTTCAGCAGTCTGACTTAAGATGTGGAGGGTTATAGCAATTCCGTGTACCACAGTGCTTTGAATTCAAGTATTTCAAAAGACTTTTGAGAATTCATGTTTTTACATTTTCTCATATAGACTGTTACAAGCATGTTTGGTAGAAAAGGTATATCTGAGCATAACTCTCTAAGAACAGTTATTACTTGGAAGATCTTTTCTGTCACAGCATTGTCTTCGCTAGTTGTCTTAAACATAGGCATTACATATCACATGATTTGGTTTATTTTCATAGAAATGGCATCATTAGGTTTTCCCAATTGAAACCAATGAGGGCAGGTATTTTGCTACAAAAGTAAAAACAAAGCTTCAGCAGTCTGACTAAAGATGTGGGGGGTAAAAGCAACTCTGTGTACAACAGTGCCTTGAATTCTTGTGCTTTGAATTCAAGTATTTCAAAAGAATTTTGAGAAATTCATGTTTTTACCTTTTTTTCTCATAGACTGTTACAAACATTTGCTATAAATGTATATCTGAGCAAAGCTCGCTAGAAGCAGGGGTTACTCAGAAGTTCTTTTGTGTCACAGCTTTCTCTTAGCTAGTTGTCTTAAACACAGGCATTACATTTCAAATGATTTGGCTTCTTTTCCTGAAAATGGCATCATTAAGTTTTCCCCCATTAAAAGTGAGTGCAGTTTTTGTGCACCAAAAGCAACTAAAGGACAAGCTACTCACAGAGAAGAGGAGCCACAAAAAAGTTCTTCATCAAAGGAAGCTGAGGACCTGGAACCTGAGGATACGAAGGATATGGCTCTGGCTTCTTCAAGTTCTTTGCCTTTCGATTTTCCAGTTGAAGTTGAGCTTTCAGATCCAGCCCCCAAAAAAGGCACCACAGGGAAAAAGACTGCAGCAAAGAGTCAGTCTTCTACTTCTACTGCTGTAACAAAGAAAAGGGCAGCACCGACAACAAGCAAAAAGGCCCTTGCCTCCAAAGTGTCTCCAGACTCCGTCTCTGAAGCCTCCGAAAAGGTCGTGCCAGCCAAAAGCAAGAAACCTCGCAAAAGGAAGCCTTCTAACTCTGATGACTCTGATTCAGATTTTGGGAAAAGCATATCAACAGCCAAGGCAGGGAAGAAATCCAAGAAGGTAGATGATGACTTCCAGATTGATTCAAATTTGAGTTCAGCTCCTGTGGCACCACGGGCAAGACCTGGCCGAGCAAAGAAGCCTATTAAATACCTGGAAGAATCAGATGAAGATGATATGTTTTAAAATGTGGAATTATTTTTAATCTTAATGATATCAAAACTGCTTTTGAAGTCATTTCTCTCTGAAACTCTTTAGTTTCTTTCTCTGAGAATAAGTCTATCTAGGAGTATTTTTGATCAAAAGCTACTGGAATATTTTGCCACATTAGATTTTTTAGTAGTGGTGAAGCTCAAGTACTCCTGACTTAGCATTTCCTTCTTCTAAAAACTCAATACTGTATAATTGAGTAGTCACTGACATTCTTTCATCACCACCTTTGTGTTTTGAGTCCTCCTGTTTTATTTTCTCTTTTTAAATCTGATTATAGTTTTGAACCTTGGACGTAAATTTTCTTGCTTGGTATATTAGTTCGTTGAGTATTTAATTAGCTCAGCTAAAAAGTTCCAGTTATGTAAAGTAATAAATTTGCCTATCACTAACCTATACAATATGAGAGAAAAAGAGGTACTTTGGCTTCCAAAGTATAAATTTAGTGAGACTGGAATAATTTGTTCATTCAGTGTTAACTTGTTAGTTTTAAGAGGTAAGCAATGTTTTTGATTTTATAGGTCTTCTAACTAAAATATTCCCCTTCCCACAAAGCACCTATGTGAATATATGTCTACATACCTCTTACAAGTCAGTATAGTGAAGAAAAATTAGTCACAGATTGGTCATAGAGATAGCATATTTTGTACAAAAACTATTGATTGGCCAAAATTTGTGCATTGTAACCCTATAGAAATAGATACTGGCTGCATTGCTATCGGATTGTTCTAGGATAAGGTTCCAAGGTCGCATGGGCATTTATTTTGGAAGGCAGTTGAATGTTAATGTCTCAGTAAGGTAAATTTGGTGACATGCTTGAAATTAACCATTTGAATTTCTTTAAGCTTTAGAAGCCCTTTAGCTTGCTGTATATATAAGTGTTGTATCTGTTTATATAATTGTGAGTGGTGTTCTCTAAGTGTATTTGTAAATATTTGCTATGTTTTCTATGTAGTTGAATTAAAAATAATTTTTGTACTTAAAAAAATGAGTGCAGTTTTAAAGGCCTTTTTCTAAAAAAGTTAATGCAAAGCTACAGCACACTGACTAAAGCTGTGGAGGTGTAAACAACTCTGCATGCAACAGTGCTTTGAATTCAAGTATTTCAAAAGACTTCAGAGAAATTTAGGTTGATACCTTTTTTCAGATAGACTGTTACGAGCATTGTTGGTAGAAAAGGTATATCTGAGCATAACTCTCTAAAAACAGTTATTACTGAGAAGTTCTTTTAACAGCTTTCTTTAGCTACTGAGAAGTTCTTTTCGGGCACAGTTTATCTTAGCCAGTTGCCTTAAATGAAGGCATTACATAACACATTCTTTGGCTTCTTTTGCTAGAAATGGCATCATTAGGTTTGCCACCTAGCTGTCTTAAATACAGGCATTTCATATCAAATGCTTTGCCTTCTTTTTGTGGAAATGGCATGATTAGGATTTCCCCCATTGAAATCAATAAGTGCAGATATAAAGACCTTTTGCTAGAAAAGTAAAAGCAAAGCTTCAGCAGTCTGACTAAATATGACTAGGGTTATAGCAACTCTGTGTACCACAGTCCTTTGAATGCAAGTATATCAAAAGACTTCTGTGAAATTCATATTTTTACCTTTTAATACATAGAGTGTTACAAGAATGTTTGGTAGAAAAGGTATATCTAAGCATAACTCTCTAGGAACAGGGATAAGGAGGAAAATCTTTTCCATCCAGGTTTCTCTTACTTACTTTTCTTAAACACAGGCATTACATTTCAAATGCTTTGGCATCTTTTCGTGGAAATGTCATCATTAAGTTTTTGCCCTTTGAAACCAATGAGGGCAGATATAAAAGCCTTTTGCTAAAGAAGTAAAAGCAAAGCTTCAGCAGTCTTACTAAAGATGTCGAGGATTAAAGCAACGCAGTGTCAACAGTGCTTTGAAATCAAGTATTTTAAAAGTCTTCAGAGAAATTCAGGTTTTGACCTTTTTTGAGATAGACTGTTACAAGCATGTTTGGTAGAAAAGGTATATCTGAGCATAACTCTCTAGACACAGGGATTAACCGGAAGTTCTTTTTTGTCACAGCTTTCCCTTAGCCAGTTGTCTTTAATGGACCCATTCCATAACAAATACTTTGGCTTATCTTCATGGAAATTGCATCATTAAGTTTTCCCCAGTGAAACCAATGAGAGCAGATAAAAAGACCTTTTGTTAAAAAAGTAAATGCAAAGCTGCAGCAGTCAGACTAAAGATGTGATGGGTTAAAGCAACTGTGTGTAGAACAGTGGCTTGAATTCAAGTATTTCAAAAGACTTCTGAGACATTCATGTTTTTACCTTTTTTCAGATAGACTGTTACAAGCATGTTTGTTAGAAAAGGTATGTCTGAGCTTAACTCTCTAGGAACAGGGATTTCCTAGAATTTCTTTTCTGTCCAGCTTTTTCTTAGCTAGTTGTCTTAAACACAGACATTACTTATCACCTGCTTTGACTTCTTTTCATGGAAATGGCATCATTATGTTTTCTCCCATTGAAATCACTGAGGTCACATAGAAAGGTCATTTGCCCAAAAAGTGAAAGCAAAGGTTAAGCTGTCTGACTAAAGATATGGAGGGTTAAAGCAACTCTGTGTACAACAGTGCCCTGAATTCGAGTATTTAAAAAGACTTTTGAGAAATTCAGGTTTTTACCTTTTTTAAGATAAACTGTTATAAGCATGTTTGGTAGACAAGTTATATCTGAGAATTACTCTCTAGAAACAGGGATTACTGAGAAGTTCTTTTCTGTCACAGCTTTCTCTTAGCTACTTTTCTTAAACTCAGGCATTACATTTCAAATGCTTTGGCTTCTTTTCCTGGAAATTACATCATTAGGTTTTCCTCCATTGAAACAAAGTCCTTTGAAATAATAGAATTCTAAGCACTGTTGTGCACACAGTTCCTTTAACCCTGCACATCTTTAGTCAGACTGCTGAAGCTTTGCTTCTACTATTTTAGCAAAAGGGCTTTATACCTTCTTACCTTGGTTTCAATGGGAGAAACCTAATGATGACTTTTCCAACAAAATATCAAGCAATTGAGAAGTAATGGCTGTGTTAAGATAACTAGCTAAGAGAACCATTCACAGAAAAGAACGTACATGTAATGCCTTTTTCGAAGGAGTTACAGTCTGGTATACCTTCTCTACCAAACATGCTCAGAGTAGACTATCTGAAAAAAGGTGAAAACCTGAATTTATCAAAAGTCCTTTGAAATACTAGAATTCTAAGCACTGTTGTACAGAGAGTTCCTCTAACCCTCCACATCTTTAGTCAGCCTGCTGAAGCTTTGCTTTTACTTTTTTAGCAGAAGGCCTTTATATCTGCCCTCATTGTTTTCAATGAGAGAAAAACCTAATGATGCCATTTCCATGAAAAAGAAGCCAAAGCATTTCATATGCAATGCCTGCCTTTAAGACAACTAGCTAAGAGAAAGCTGTGACATAAAAGAACTTCTGGGTAATCCCTTTTTCTGGAGAGTTATGCTCAGATATACCTTATCTATCCAAACATTCTTGTAAAAGACTATCTGAAAAAAGGTAAAAACCTGCATATCTCAGAAGTCTTTTGAAATACTTGAATTCAAAGCACTGTTGTACATAGATTTGCTTTAACCCTCCACATCTTTAGTCAGAGTGCTGAAGCTTTGCTTTTACTTTTTTTGAGTGTTTTTTTTTTTTTTTACAGCAACATATACACATGAAGTTAAGTATACAACCCATGCAGTAGCACAGCCATTGGAGAGGAAATTCTTGTGCCAGCCTTCAGTACATATAACAATCCCAGCGCCGCCTGCCACCACACCTGCCTGCCTCCACCACCAGGCCACCTAGCCGTACTTGAAGAGGAGGATTGCAACTTGACCCAAGTAAAAATAGATGAAATGCTTTGTCTCATGTGTGATGCAGCTGCCATAATTTCGGCCCACAATACAGTACCACCTGGGATTATATTTCTTGTCGAATTCCTTTTTGATATAGGCAGCAATGTCTTTCGCTATGTTGTATTTCTCCATAGCCTGTGTGGCACAGTCCACCACATCCTGCTACATGTCCTCAGACATGTCTGCTTTCTTGATCTCTGCTTTCCTGTCAGACATGGCAGCACTTCAGGGTGACAAGTCCTCGAACACAGCTCCCTCGAGGGAGCAAAAACCAAAGGTGGTTGGCAGAGGAGATGACGCGGGGGAGGGGGTGGGGACAGGGGTAGGGGGAGGTGTCCCCTGGGCTTCTCCTGCAGCTACAGCCTCCTCAGGTCGCTCAGCTCAAATGGCCCGGCCAGTCCCCAGCCCTGAGCGGGCAGTCCTTATTAGCTTGCTCTTTTCTCCCTCCCGGGCCCGCTCCCTCTCTCTCCTGGGGGGTAGGTGGCTCCCACACGAGCACTACCTCCCTCAGCTCTCCTCAGCTCTGCCTCTGAGCTCTGGCTGGCACGTGGCCCCCCTTCTGAAATACAGCTCCGCCCCTGTCCCGCGCCCCTCACCACGTGCTGTCGCCAAGCCTCCCCATTGGCTGCAGCAGCTAGGGCCCACACTGCAGGCTTCTGCTTTTACTTTTTTAGCAAAAGGCTTTTATATCTGCCCTCATTATTTTCAAGGGTAGAAAACCTAATTATGCCAATTATTCCAAAAAAAGAAGCCAAAGCATGTGATATGTAATGCCTTCGTTTAAGACAACTCGCTTAGAGAAAGCTGGAAAGAAAAGAATTTCTGGGTAATCCCTGTTCCTAGATATTTATGCTCAGATATACCTTTTCTACCAAACATGCTTGTTACAGTCTATCTGAAAAAAAGGTAAAAATATGAATTTCACAGAAGTCTTTTGACATACTTGAATTCAAAGCCCTGTGGTACACAGAGTTGCTATAATGCTTCACATATCTAATCAGACTGCTGAAGCTTTGCTTTTACTTTTGTAGCAAAAGGCCTTTATATCTGCCCTCATTGGTTTCAATGGGGAAAAGGTAATATAACATATCCATGAAGAGAAGACAAAGGATTTGATATGTAATGCCTCCCTTTAAGACAACTAGCTAAAAGAAAGCTGTGACAGAAAAGATCTTCTGGGTAATACCTGTTTATAGAGAGTTATGGTCAGATATACCTTTTCTACCAAACATACTTATAAGAGTCTATCTGAAAAAAAGATCAAAACCAGAATTTCTCTGAAGTCTTTTGAAATACTTGAATTCAAAGCACTGTAGAAAACAGAGTTGCTATAACCCTCCAAAATTTTAGTCTGACTACTGAATCTTTGCATTTACTTTTTCAGCAAAGTGCATTTATATCTACCTTCACTGGTTTCAATAGGAGAAATTTTAATAATGGCATTTCCAACAAGAGAAGCCCAAGATAGTGTAAAGAAATGCCTGTGTTTAAGACAATTAGCTAACAGAAAGCTGTGAGAGAAATGAACTTTGGGGTAATCCCTGTTTCTAGAGACCTATGTTCAGATATACATTTTCTAACAAACTTACTTATAAGAGTCTATCTGAGAAAAGGTGAAAACTTGAATTTCTCAGAAGTCTCTGGAAATATTTGAATTCAAAGCAATGTGGTACACAGAGTTGATTTAATCCTCGACACCTTTAGTCAGACTGCTGAAGCTTTGCTTTTACTTTTTTAGCAAAAGACCTTTATATCTGCCCTCTTTGGTTTCAATGGGGGAAAACCTAATGATGCCATTTGCACGTAAAGAAGCCAAAGCTTTTGATATATAATGCCTGTGTTTAAGAAAGTTAGCTAAGAGAAAGCTGGATAGAAAAGAACTTCCGGGTAATCCCTGCTCCTAGAGAGTTATGCTCAGATATACCTTTTCTACCAAACATGCTTGTAACAGCCTATCTGAAAATAGGTAAAAACCTGAATTTCTCAAAAGTCTTTTTAAATACTTGAATTCAAGGCACTGTTGTATACAGAGTTGCTTTAACACTCCACATCTTTACTCAGACTGCTGAACCTTTCTTTTACTTTTTTAGTAGAAGGCCTTTTTATCTGTCCTCATCGGTTTCAATGGGAGAAAACGTAAAGATGCCATTTCCATGATAAGAAGGCAAAGCATTTGATGTGCAATGCCTGTATTTAAGACAAATAGCTAAGAGAAAACTGGACAGAAAAGATCTTCTGGGTAATCCCAGTTCCTAGAGAGTTATGCTCTGGTATACCTTTTCTACCGAGCATGCTTATAAATGTCTATCTGAAAAAAGGTAAAAGCCTGCATTTCTCAGGAGTCTTTTGAAATTCTTGAATTCAAATCACTGTTTTACACAGAGTTGCTTTAACCCTCTACGTCTTTAGTTAAACTGCTCCATCATTCCTTTACTTTTTTAGCAAAAGGCCTTTATATCTGCCCTCTTCATTTTCTATGGGGGAAAAATTAATGATGCCATTTCTAGGAAAAGAAGCCAAAGCATTTGAAATGTAATGCCTATGTTTAAGACAAGTAGCTATGAAAACACTGTGACAGAAAATAACAACCGGGTTATCCCTGTTTCTAGAGAGTAATGCTCACATATACCTATTCTACCAAATATGCTTGCAACAGTCTATCTGAAAAAAGGTAAAAACCTGAATTTCTCAGAAGTCTTTTGAAATTCTTGAATCCAAAGCACGGTTTTACACAGAGTTGCTTTTACCCTCCACATCTTTAGTCCTACTGCTACAGCTTTGGTTTTACTTTTGTAGCAAAAGGCCTTTATATCTACCGTAATTGGTTTCAATAGGAAAAACTTATTGATGCCATTTTCACGAAAAGAAGCCAAAGCATTTGGTAAGTAATGCTGTGTTAAAGACAACAAGCTAAGAGAAAGCAGTTCCAGAAAAGAACTTATCGGGAAATCCCTATTTCTAGAGAGTTATGCTCAGATATACCTTTTCTACCAAACATGCTTGCAACAGTCTATCTTAAAAAAGGTAAAAACCTGAGTGTCTCAGAAGTCTTTTGAAGTACTTGAATTCAAAGCACAGTTGTACACAGAGTTGATTTAACCCTCCACATTTTTATTCAGACTGCTGCAGCTTTGCCTTTACTTTTTTTTTTTTAATTAATTTATTAGTTTAGTTTCAGTTGACAAGATTCAATTCCATAGTTCCTTGATTTTCAAATTTCCTTTACTTCCCTCCCCCCTCCCCTCATGACATCATATAGTACAGTATAGGGTCTGCAAATGCATTCATATTAAACATTATTCCAATTACAAAGGCATATTGTACTAGGTGGGATGAAAGATGGTAAGGAAGAAGTACAACCAAACAATGAGAAGAACAAGATCATTTAGTTTGCTTCCATCAGGATTCAGGCTCAGTTCTTTCTAGTTATATCTCTGGATGGCACATTTCTCACTTTCTTGAGTCATTCGGGATTAACTTATATCACTGCATTGCTGAAAAGAGTCCAGTCTGTCATAGTTGGTCGTCACAGATATGGTATGTCTGTGATTGTATACAAATTTCTTCTGATTCTACTCTTCTCGCTCAGCATCAGTTTGTATAAGTCTCTCCAGGTAATTATGAAATCCGTCACCTCCTCGTTTCTTATAGCACAATAAAATTCCATTACATTCATATACCACAACTTGTTTAGCCATTCCCCAATTGATGGGCACTCCTTTAGTTTCCAATTCTTTGCAACCACAAAAAGGGCTGCTAAAAATATTTTTGTACATATGGTTCTTCCTCCCACTACTATGATCTCTTTGGGATATAACCCTAGGAGTGGTATGGCTGGGTCAAAGGGTATGAAATTATTTATAATCCTTTGGGCATAATTCCAGATTGCTCTCCAGAATGGCTGGATAAGTTCACAACTCCACCAGCAATGTATTAGCGTTCCAATTTGCCCACATCCTCTCCAGCATTTGTCACTTTCTTGTTTTGTCATCTTAGCCAATCTGACTGGAGAGATGTGGTATCTCAGAGTTGTTTTGATTTGCATTTCTCTAATTAATAGTGATTTAGAGCATTTCTTCATATGCTTATAGATATCTTTAATTTCTTTCTCTGAAAACTTCCTGTTCATATCCTTTGACCATTTATCAATTGGGGAATGACTTGTATTCATATAGATTTGGCTCAATTCTCTATAAATTTTAGAAATGAGTCCTTTATCAGAGACACAGGTTGTAAAAATTCTTTCCCAATTTCCCACCTCCCTCTTGATCTTGGTTACATTGGCTTTGTTTGTGCAGAAGCTTTTCAATTTAATGTAATCAAAATTATCCATTTTGCATTTTATAATGCTCTCTAATTCTTGTTTGGTCCTAAAATCTTCCCCTCTCCACAGATCTGTCAGGTAAACTATTCCTTGCTTTCCCAAATTGCTTACAGTATCATCCTTTACACCTAGATCATGCACCCATTTAGACTTGATTTTGGTATATGGTGTTAGATAGTGATCTATGCCCAGTTTCTGCCATACTGTATTCCAGTTTTCCCAGCAGTTTTTGTCAAATAGTGCATTCTTATCCCAAAAACTGGGGTCCTTGGGTTTATCGAACAATAGATTGCTATATTCATTAACTGCTGGGTCTCCTGCACCTAATCTTTTCCATTGATCCACTACTCTACACCTCTGCCAGTACCAAGCAGTTTTGATGACTGCTGCTGTATAATACAGATGAAGATCTGGCATAGCTAGTCCACCTTCTCTAGCATTTCTTTTCATTAATTCCCTTGATATTCTAGACCTTTTGTTTTTCCAAATAAATTTTGTTATTATTTTGTCTAACTCTACAAAGTAGTTTTTTGGTAAATTGATTGGAATGGCACTAAATATATAATTTAGTTTGGGTAAAATTGTCATTTTTATTATATTAGCTCGACCCAGCCACGAGCAATTGATATTTTTCCAACTATTTAGATCTGATTTTATTTCTGTGAGAAGTGTTTTGTAGTTGTGATCATATAGATTCTGGGTTTGTTTTGGCAAGTAGATTCCCAAATATTTTATAATGTCTACAGTGACTTTAAATGGGATTTCTCTTTCTATCTCTTGCTGTTGAGTTTTATTAGAGATGTACAGGAATGCTGAGGATTTATGTGGGTTTATTTTATATCCTGCAACTTTGCCAAATTTATTTATTGTCTCAAGTAATTTTTTACTTGATTCTCTAGGATTCTCTAAGTATATCATCATATCATCTGCAAAGAGTGACAGCTTGGTCACTTCTTTGCCTAATTTGATTCCTTTGATTTCTTTTTCTTCTCTAATTGCTACTGCTAATGTTTCAAGTACCAGATTGAATAAGAGGGGTGATAGTGGACACCCTTGTTTCACTCCTGATCTTATTGGAAAGGCTTCTAGTTTATCCCCATTGCATATAATACTTGCTGATGGTTTTAGATAGATGCTAGCAACTATTTTAAGGAAGGCTCCATTTATTCCTATACTTTCTAGTGTTTTTAATAGGAATGGATGTTGTACTTTGTCAAAAGCCTTTTCTGCATCTATTGAGATGATCATGTGGTTTTTGCTAGTTTTGTTGTTGATATGCTCAATTATATTGATGGTTTTCCTAATATTAAACCATCCTTGCATTCCTGGAATGAATCCTACCTGATCAGGGTGTATTATTTTTGTGATAAGTTGTTGGAGTCTTTTGGCTAATATTTTATTTAGAATTTTTGCGTCTAAATTCATGAGGGAGATTGGTCTATAATTTTCTTTCTCTGTTTTATCTCTTCCTGATTTAGGAATCAGTACCATATTTGTGTCATAGAAAGAGTTTGGTAGGACTCCTTCTTCACTAATTTTCCCAAATAGTTTGTAGAGTATTGGAATCAATTGTTCTTTAAATGTTTGATAGAATTCACTAGTGAACCCATCTGGCCCTGGAGATTTTTTCCTAGGGAGTTCATTGATGGCTTGTTTGATTTCTTTTTCTGAGATGGGGTTATTTAGGTAATTCACTTCCTCTTCAGTTAATCTGGGCAATTTGTGATTTTGTAAATATTCATCCATTTCACTAAGATTGTCATATTTATGTGCATACAATTGGGAAAAATAATTCCTCATTATTTTTTTGATTTCCTCTTCATTGGAGGTAGATTCACCCTTTTTATTTTTGATACTCATAATTTGGTTTTCTTCTTTCTTTTTTTTATCATATTGACTAAGGGTCTATCAATTTTGTTGATTTTTTCATAAAACCAGCTCTTGGTTTTATTTATTAATTCAATGGTTTTCTTAATTTCAATTTTATTAATCTCACCTTTGGTTTTCAGTATTTCTAATTTAGTACTAAATTGGGGATTTTCAATTTGTTCTTTTTCTAGCTTTTTCAATTGCATGTCCAATTCACTGACCTCCCTTCTCTCTGCTTTAATTAAGTATGCACTCAGGGATATAAAACTTCCCCTGAGAACTGCCTTTAGTGCATCCCACAAATTTTGGTATGTTGTTTCATTATTATCATTCTCTTGAGTGAAATTATTGATTGTTTCTATAATTTCTTCTTTGACCCACCAATTTTTTAGGATTAAATTGTTTAGTTTCCAATTAGGTTTTAGTCTATCTTTCCATGGCCCTTTATTGCATATAATTTTTATTGCATCATGATCTGAGAATGATGCGCTTACTATTTCTGCCTTTCTGCACTGGATTGTGAGGTTTTTATGCCCTAGTACATGGTCTATTTTTGAGTATGTACCATGCACTGCTGAGAAGAAAGTAAATTCCTTTTTATCCCCATTCAGTTTTCTCCAGAGATCCATCATATCTAGTCTCTCTAAGATTCTATTCACCTCCTTAACTTCTTTCTTGTTTATTTTGAGGTTAGATTTATCGAGTTCAGAGAGGGGGAGATTAAGGTCCCCCACTAGTATGGTTTTGCTATCTATTTCTTCCTCTAATTCCTTTAACTTCTCCTCTAGGAATTTGGATGCTATACCACTTGGTGCATATATATTAAGTAGTGATATTGCTTCATTCTCGATGGTGCCTTTTAGTAGGATATAGTTTCCTTCCTTATCTCTTTTAATTAGATCTATTTTTGCTTTTGCTTTATCTGAGATAAGTATTGCTACCCCTGCTTTTTTTACTTTAGCTGAGGCATAATAAATTTTACTCCAACCTTTTACCTTTACCCTGTGGGTATCCCTTTGTTTCAAATGTGTTTCTTGAAGACAGCATATTGTAGGATTATGGTTTTTAATCCATTCTGCTATCCGCCTCTGTTTTATGGGAGAGTTCATCCCATTCACATTCACAGTAATGATGACTATCTGTCTCTTCCCTTCCATCCTATTCCCTCCCCTGTTTATGTTTTGTTTATTCCTTCTCCCTTCCCCTCCTTGAAGTTTTCCCTTTTGACCACCCCTCCCTCAGTGTTCCCACCCAGTGACCCCCCTTCTTAACCTACCCTCTCCCCTTACTACTATTTCCCTCCCTTATAATCCCTCCCTTTAGTCTCCTCCTTTTCACCCCCCCTTACCCTCCCACTATCTATAGGACACAACAAATTTTTATACTTATCAGAGTAAATTACTCCCCGTTTGATTCCAAACCAATGAGAGTAAATTTCAAACAATGCTCCTCTCCCTCCCTCCAATTCCTCTATTTAATGAATTTATGTGTCTATTCACGTTAGATTCTTAAACTTCACTGATTAATTTGATCCTTCTTTGAACCAGAACCAGTGAGAATAGTGTTTAAATGATGTTCCTCTCCCTCTTACTTTCCCTTCTTCTATAGTGTGTTTTGATGCCTCTTCAGATGGCACATTTTACCTTTTCCTAGCTCATCCTTTCCTTTTTCCCATTACAGTACCATTGATCCCCTTAATAGTCTTTTTTTTTTTTTAGACTCCATGTTAGTGCATTCATACCCACACCCTCTAAGTATAACCCTTTTGCAGGTCATGATAATCATAGAGATTTCAAATATTGACAGTTATCAGCTCCACATATAGGGATGTGAACATTTTGCTCTTGTTGCATCCCAAGTAATGAGCTTGTGTTTGTGGGTGTGGGTATGTGCACTTCTGCATGTGTGAGTCTATGTTACCCTTGTTTACCTTTTTATGTTCTTCTGGAGTCTTGTAATTGGAGATCAAATTTTCCATTGAGCTCTGGCTTTTTCATTAGGAAAGTCTGGAAGTCCCTTACTTCATTAAACGTCCATCTCCTTGCCTGAAAGATTATGCTCAGTTTTGCCGGGTAGTTAATCCTTGGTTGTAGTCCTAGCTCTCTTGCCCTACGAAATATCAAATTCCAGTCCCTCCGCTCTTTTAATGTAGAAGCTGCTAGGTCCTGTGTGATCCTAACTGTAGTTCCTCGATATTTGAATTGTTTCTTTTTGGCTGCTTGTAGAATTTTTTCTTTAATCTTATAATTCTGGAATTTGGCTACTATATTTCTTGGAGTTTTCAGTTTGGGATCTCTTTCAGGAGGAGTCCAGTGAATTCTGTCAATAGTTATTTTATCTTCTGATTCCAGGACCTCAGGACAGTTTTCTTTGACAATTTTTACATTTTCTTGCAATTTTTCGATCATCTTGTTTTTTTCGATTGACTCCTGCTGCATCATAGAGTTCTGAGTTTCAGTTTGGTTGTATCTAATTTTTAGTGAATTATGGTCTTCAATAAGTTTTTGAAGTTCCTTTTTTAGGGGGGTATTTTCTTTTTCCAAGTTGGTCATTGCCTCCCTGATTTGGTCTTTAAAATTTTTCTTAAGCTCCTCCAGGAATGCTATTTGGGCTTGAGACCAGATCATGTTTCCTTCTGTGGTCTCTGGTGTGGGCAGAGAGAGTCTATATTGTCCTGTGTGTTTTGTTGTTCTTGCCCTGCATAGTATGCTCGAATAGACTTTCTTGCCTTCCCCTTCTCCTTTTCAGCTTCCTTCCTTCCCATTGTGACTTCTTGTTTCTTAGTGTCTCAGGCTATGAGTTTGGGGCCTGATCCTTGACTTTGAATACCTCTGGGTGGCTAGTTTATGGCTAAGTCAGGGAAGTCAGTGAGGAATGTAGATGTGTAGGTGGGGTTGAGTCTGACCACTTCAGATTTCTGCCTCTATACCCCTGGGCTATAAGTAGTCTTTTGTTGGTGAGGTGGGGCTAGTTGGGTCCCCTCCCTCTCTTCTCTTCAGATTCCTGGCTGTCTCAGTTACACCCTTTCTTGGAGATTCTCAAGCCTGAGGCTATTTCCATTAACTTGGGATTTCAGTCTGGGTGGGAGACTTTGGGTTTTCTACTTCATGAAGGAGGGATGGGAGGATCGGAGCAGCTAGAATTTACTTTGCCATTCCAGCCCCTGTATCATACAGGCAGGCAGTTTCTAAATTTCCAGGCTGGGGGCTGAATGCAGCCTGAGAAGCCACTCTCTCCACTGGGGGCCCGACTCTCCTACCTGGCTCCAATGATCCGTTCCCTCTGCGAGATGACCGATTCGTCCTTGGTAAGTCTGCAGGCTGGGGCTTTTTCTCTCTCTGGTGTAGTCTGCTTGCCTGCTCTTAGGTCTGAGCTGTGCAGACCCCACACGCTCTGCGCTCGACCTGTGCGGGCACTCTGGGCAACCTCCTGTGCTGGATTCTGCCACACTCTGTCTTCCACTGGGCTTCGTCACTCCGGAATCTGCTCAGATTTACCCTGCCTTTACTTTTTTACCAAAAGGTCTTTATATCTACCCTCATTGGTTTCAATGGGGGAAAACCTGATGATGGCATTTCAACGAAAATAAGCCAAAGCATTTGATAGGTAATGCCTGCGTTTAAGACAACTAGCTAAGAGAGAGCTGTTACTTAAAAGAACTTCTGGGTAATCCCTATTTCTAGACAGTTATGCTCAGATATACCTTTTCTACCAAATATGCTTGTAACAGTCCATCTGAAAAAAGGTCAAAACCTGAATTTCTCTGAAGTCTTTTAAAATACTTGAATTCAAAGCACGGTTGTCCACAGAGTTGCTTTAATCATTGACATCTTTAGTCAGACTGCTGAAGCTTTGCTTTTACTTTTTTAGCAAAAGGCCTTTATATCTGCCCTCATTTGTTTCAATGGGAGAAAATTTAATGATGTCATTTCCACATAAGGAAGCCAAAGTATTTGAAATGTAATGCCTGTGTTTAAGAAAACTAGCTAAGAGGAAGCTGGACAGAATAATATTTCCTGGGAATCCCTATTCCTGGAGAGGTATGCCCAGATAGACTTTTTCTACAAAAGATTCTTGTAACAGTCTATATGAAAAAAGTTAAAAACCTAAATTTCTTAGTAGTCTTTCAAAATACTTGAATTCAAAGCACTGTTGTACAAAAAGTTGCTTTAATCCTCGACATCTTTAGTCAGACTGCTGAAGCTTTGCTTTTACTTTTGTAGCAAATGGCCTTTATATCTGCCCTCATAGGTTTCAGTGGGGGAAAACCTAACTATGACATTTCCAGGAATAGAAGCCAAAGCATTTGAAATGTAATACTGGTGTTTATGAAAACTAGCTAAAAGAAAGCTGCAACAGAAAAGAACTTCTTGTTAATAGTTGTTTCTAGAGAGTTATCCTCACATATACCTTTGCTACTAAACGTGATTGTAACAGTATATCTGAAAAAAGGTAAAAACATCTATGTCTCAGAATTTTATTGAAATACTTGAATTCAAAGCACTGTTGTACAAAGAGTTGCTTTTACCCTCCACATCTTTAGTCAGACTGCTGCAGCTTTGCTTTTATTTTTTTTTTTTCAAAAAGGCCTTTATATCTGTCCTCATTGGTTTCCCTAGGGGAAAACTTAATGATGCCATTTCCATGAAAAGAAGCCAAAGAATGTGATAAGTAATGCCTGTGTTGAAGACAACTAACTAAGAGAAAGCTGGTCACAAAAAAACTTCTGGGTAATCCCTGTTCCTAGAGAGTTATACTCAGATATACCTTTCTACAAAATATGTTTCTAACAGTCTATCTGAAAAAACGTAAAAACATGAATTTCTCAGAAGTCTTTTGAAATACTTGAATTCAAAGCCCTGTGATGCACAGAGTTGCTATAATCCTCCACATCTTTAGTCAGAGTGCTGACGCTTTGCTTTTACTTTTGTAGCAAAAGGCCTTTATATCTGCCTTCATTGGTTTAAATGGGGCAAAACTCAATCATGCCATTTCCGGGGCGGAGCCATGATGGCGGAGTAGGAACAGCTCATCCAATCCACTCTGCCCCCAGATTCCCTGCAAACTATGTAAAAGGGGACTCTGAACAACTTCTGGAGCCCCAGCACCCACAGAACAACACAGAAAAGCTAACCTCCCACTGAGGACAGCCCAGCAGCCCTGCAGGAAGGACCAGCACAGCAGTCGGGGAGCCGGCAGCATGCAAAGTGCAGAGCGCAGGAAGTGGAGCCGAGCGGAGCCGAGGTCTGCTTGAGCCGAGGTTTTAGCCCCAGGGTGTCAGGGCCAGCAGCCAGCTGGAGGAACCCCAGAACACCAGGAGCTGTGGCGACTCCAGAATTATAAACATAGACATGGACAAAGAAAGAGGTTAGTGTCCTATGGACTTTTGGACCTGTATTTGGGGGAATTCGTCGGCTCTGTCCCCTGGGGGCTAGAAGCCACTGAGAAGACACGCCATTTTGTAGTTTTCAGAGGCAGCTCCAGCTCCTGGCCTGCAATTAATTGTAGGGAGATCCAGCGACCAGTCTTGTGGGGAAATCACTCTTGCTTTAACCTCCCTGGACCTGGATTGTGATCTAGGGTGGAAGTCGTGGGTGGGTTTACAGCTTTCCAGAAATGGAAATTGTGCCCCACACGTTCGGGACGAAAATTCCTCTATATGCCCTTATAGCCATACTGTGGCAACAATCCCAAAAGTCAGGTAATCAAATGGCAACATGCCATTTGGCAAATTCCCATAGTTTCATCAATCATTCTGATTATAAGCAATTAACTACAGATAATATCTAATGCACTAATGGGCAGATTTATCTCTACTTGCTGTCCTTCTCTCCCTGCTTCCTTTCCCAGGACTGATAAGATTGTTACCCCATCATCTCATACCAAAGATCTTATAAATCATTTCTTCATAAGAATATTTCCCTTTTTCAAAGACAGTTTATCCTGGTATCATTAACTACTATACAATTCCTAAATTTTCTGGTCATAAATTCTTTTCCCCCAGTAATTAACAAAATTTATACACGGAGGTCTCACAGGTCTTTTCTTCACATAATTACCCATAATTACCTCTCACAGGTATACTGTTGTAAATACTTGGTTTATGCAATAACACCAAATAGCTTGGTTACACAATCTTACAAGTTTAAACAATCTTAACTGAAGCTTCCTTTTAAACAAAGAGAGACCTGGAAGCTTATGATTTCCCAAATAACAATACTCCAAGACTTTACGAGAAACTGCTTCTTTTAGAGCATAGATAATACAGCTTTTTACCAGTAACAATATCATAAACAATTATCATGTGCTTAAATTTGAACTTTGAAATAAAAACAAATGAATTACCAATCTGGTGACCTTAAAATCAAGTTTTTGACGTTACACAGAACTAAAATTTTTCTTGTTGCCACATACCCAATCAACTTATCACTACAAATCAATTACATCCTGGAATCTCACATAGATGGTCAATGTGGTGATGGTGATCCAAAAACCTTCAAATTAATATAAATAAAACCTTAGAGGAAGCAAGCTTAAAATCCACATCTCTATATTTTTCTTTCCTTTTCCCCCAAGTTTCTCTTTTGCTAAATAAATTCTACAAAATGCCTTTACAATTCACTGTGCACAATTATTCATTTTATCATTAGTAAGGTGGAAACTATAACTTTAAGTCACTGCATATTTCCAGAATAGCCCAAAAGTTAAATGAACAATCAGCTATCACAGTAAATATCCGCAGTTATTACCACTACCTATCTGTATCCCAAATATAGCAGCTTTAAATTGTCAGATCTTATAACATAAAAAAATCCAATTCACATGAAATAAATATGAGACAGGATTAGCAGAACTGATAATGTAACATAGCTGGTTTTACAAAACTTTTTCTCCATCTTTCAGCTTCAACAAATTTCAGATTGAAAACTGCTTTATCTAACAACATTTCTGGCCCACAATGGTCACTCAAACTTTTACAGTATAAGAGGATTTTACAATTTAGAGACACCATAATAACACAATGACATTATGGCATTAATTGCATTTCCAATTCATCACATACAAATGTTATTGGTAGAAGAATTGGGCTTACCAAGTACAGAGGTTTTTCTTCTCTCCCCACAGCTGCAGAGCCTGGTTGTGGACCCAAGCATTGGAAAGGAGAGAGGGTCCTTCTGCATGCCTGGAGGTGTGGGATTTGGGGTACCCAGGGTGTTGCCAGGCCCCTCAATACAGTTGCTATGCTATCAAGTAGGGGAGCTTAACTCAAATTCCCTATATTATTTAGCACTCTTGATGTTTTTTTCTTTCTAGAATGAGAGACTTTAATAAATTTTGTAAAATGTTTTCAGCCGATTTAAGTTTTACTCCAATAAACTTTATGTATGTGTCCCCTTCTTACAAAACCTTCTTTGAAAGTGATAGCTTTGATCTCTGCAGCAAATGATATTGGGGAGGCGCCTTCCCCCTTTCTTACTACTAGAGAACCAAAGAAAATTCACTTCTTATTATCAAATCTTAGAAAATATTCCAATTTGCCTAAATGCCAAACAGTAAAATGAATTCTGACTTATCTTTAGCATCAAATTAGGAGTGACACTCTTTACTTCTCCTATGAATTTAATTGACTTACAGTTTTAGTCTAACACACAAATTTTCCTCTTTTAGGTGAGGCAGGAAATAATTAAATTCTCTTCTGCCTGCCTCTCTTTCTTTCCTTCTCCAGCCTGCATTCAGCATCGGTGAAGGGAGCTTGTCCAGGGTTGTTGACCACCAGGGTTTCTCTCAGGAGAAAGAGCTGGGCAGAAGTGGGGGTTTTGTCAGAACCTGGGACCTGGTCCCTAGACACTGAACCAGGGCCATAGGGGGTGCCCCCACGAGTATGTGAGGGACTAGTGAGATCAGAGGTAGAGTCCGGCTGGACCGGGTAGGGAGGAGGAGGAGCAGAGGGGGATAGGGGATCCCCCGGATCCCCCATCTCCTCGGGGGCGGGAGGTAAAACAGGATATAAGGGAGTTTTGATGTTAACCGAATCTCAGAACTTGGAAGGGTCCTGCTCCTTCGGGACTGTTTCCATTACTTGGACTGGTATCCGGGAGCGACGATAGGGTGCTGTAACCAATCCAGGTGGTGACATAAGGGATTTTGTCAGGGTGGCCCCCTGGAGCATAAACTACAGTCTTAAACTTACTGGCAACCATGAGATCAAAAGAACCCTCATGAGGCCACGCGACAAACGGGCCAATCTATCTGATACAGGTGGTTGAGGGCTGATTTAGAGACTAGGAAGCCCTAGCTCCTGGCCATCAGCCTGAAAGTGGCAAAATCTTTTAACACTTGTTGGAGCTGGGTCTGGGAGCTAGATGTTAATTGCCCCATTGTTAACTAAAGTAGAGACTCTTGCAGTGAAAGTGGTTAAGCCCAGCAGGTAGAAGACAGTGGACTGACAAAAAGCAGAACACAATACACACAGAGCAAAACAGACAGTGAGAAGGCAAAAGCAAAGTTCCCCAGGGAGCATTTCGGGAGGAACTGAGAGTGAAGGAAAAGAAATAAACAGGTTCCCACTGGCCTCCTGGGGTGGAGCAGTGAAGACGTGTTGTGCCTCGTCAGGCCCCGTACAATCACACCAGACGAGTACACACCAGAACAGATACAGAACGCTTCAGAGAGAATTTGGTGGGTTCGACATTCGTCAAAAGGCACTGTCAGAGAGGGGGGACGATATAAGCAAATTGGTGGCCTCCCCCACCCTCTACAAGCACCTCTGGGAGAAGCCGAAACCTCGGTCATGGCAAGGCTTACAGGTGACTATTCAATTCAGGACCTCGGTCCGCTCATCACAGGGAAGGCCCTGCAGAGTGTCACTGAGGACCAACATGTCGTTGGTGGAACCTCCAAGTGAAATGGACACTCGGACAGAATCAAAAGGCCAAGCCCATCAGTAATCAAATTCAGGAAACATTTATTAGCAGGCAAGTGGCAGTCCTAGGGATAGAGTCCCAGGAGCTGCCCGGAACCCCAGTAGACACACAGTTTAAATAGTCAAAGACCACCATCGTATCAGGAGTAACAATAATGGAGCAGACTGGTCAGGCAGATATCATTCAAGTGCAGGATGTGGGCTGGGGCAGGCTGTTCATGACTGATCAAGCCGAGGGGAGGATTCTTGAGTTCCAGGAATTCAGGGTATAAAGATGGGCCCCTCGTAAGGGGTGAAATGTCAAGACTTACTACTTCACTCAGGCAAGATATCATGCAGGTGCTGGGGGCACACTGGCTTCCAGGAATTCAGGATAAAAAGATGGGCCCCTCGTAAGCCAGTGAAATGTCAAGGCTTACTGCTTCAGGACTTTATATTTTTCCTCAATGGTTTCAATGGGTGAAATCCTAATGACGCCCTTTCCATGAAAAGAAGCCAAAGCATTTGAAATGTAATGCCTGTGTTTAAGATAACTAGCGATGACAAAGCTGGACAGAAAAGATTTTCTGGATATTACTTTTTCTAGAGAGTTATGCCTAGATAGATCTTTTCTACCCAATATTCATGTAACAGTCTATCTGAAAAAAGGTAAAAACCTAAATTTCGCAGAAGTCTTTTGAAATACTTGAATTCAAAGCACTATGGGACACAGAGTTGCTATAACCCTCCACATCTTTAGTCACACTACTGAAGCTTTGCTTTTCCAATTTTAGCAAAAGGCCTTTTTATCTGTGCTCATTGGTTTTAAAGCAGGGAAACATAATGATGCCATTTCCAGGAAAAGAAGCCAAAGCATGTGATATGGAATGCCTACGTTTAAGACAACTAGGTAAGAGAGAGCTGTGACAGAAAAGATCTTATGGGTTATACCTCTTCCTAGAGTGTTATGCTCAGATATACCTTTCCAACCAAACATGCTTATAACAGTCTATCTTAAAAAAGGTAACTACATGCATTTCTCAGAAGTCTTTTGAAATACTTGAATTCAAAGCATGGTTGTACACAGGGTTGATTTAACCCTCCACGTCTTTAGTCAGACTGCTGAAGCTTACATTTTTAGCAAAAGGCTGTTTTTCTCTGTGCTCATTTGTTTCAATGTGGGGCAACATAATGATGCCATTTCAGCGAAAATAAGCCAAAGCATTTGATAAGTAATGCCTGCGTTTAAGACAACTAGCTAAGAGAAAGCTATTACAGAAAAGAACTTCCGGGTAATCCCTATTTCTAGAGAGTTATGCTTGTAACACTCTATCTAAAAAAAGGTCAAAACCTGAATTTCTCTGAAGTCTTTTAAAATACTTGAAATGAAAGCACTGTTTTACACAGAGTTGCTTTCATCATTGACATCTTTAGTCAGACTGCTGAAGCTTTGCTTTTACTTTTTTAGCAAAAGGCCTTTGTATCTGCCCTCATTGGTTTCAATGGGGGAAAACCTTAATGATGCCATTTCCATGAAAAGAAGCGAAACTACTTGAAATATAATGCCTGTGTTTAAGAAAAGTAGTTAAGAGAAAGCTGTTCCAGAAAAGAACTTCCAGGTAATCCCTATTTCTACAGAGTTATGCTCAGGTATACCTTTTCTAGCAAATGTGCTTTCCACAGGCTATCTGAAAAAAGGTCAAAACCTGAAGTACTCTGAAGGCTTTTAAAATATTTGAACTCAAAGCAGTGTTAACACAGAGTTGCTTTAATCCTCGACATCTTTAGTCAGACTGTTGAAGCTTTGCTTTTACTTTTTTGGCAAAATGCCTTTATATCTGCCCTCATTGGTTTCAATGGGGGGAAACCTAAAGATGCCATTTCCAGGAAAAGAAGGCAAAGCATTTGAAATGTAATGCCTGGGTTTAAGACAACTAGCTAAGAGAAAGCCGGACAGAAAAGAACGTCCGGGTAATCCCTGTTTCTAGAGAGTTATGCTCAGATATACGTTTTCTACCAAACATGCTTGTAAGAGTCTATCTTAAAAAAGGTAACAACATGCATTTCTCAGAAGTCTTTTGAAATACTTGAATTCAAAGCACTGTTGAAGACAGAGTTGATTTAACCCTCCACATCTTTAGTCAGACTGCTGCAGCTTTGCCTTTACTTTTTTAGCAAAAGGGCTTTATATCCGCCCTCTTTGGTTTCAATGGGGAAAATCTAATGATGTCATTTCCATGAAGAGAAGCCAAAGTATTTGATATGTAATGCCTCCATTTAAGACAACTAGCTAAGAGAAATCCATGACAGAAAAGAATTTCCGTTAATACCTGTGTCTAGAGAGATATGTTCATATATACCTTTTCAACCAAATATGTTTGTAACAGTCTATCTCAAAAAAGGTAAAAACCTGAATTTCTCTGAAGTCTTTTAAAATACTTGAATTCAAAGCACTGTGGTAGACAGAGTTGGTTTAACCCTCCACATCTTTAGTCAGACTGCTGAAACTTTGCTTTTCCCCTTGTAGAAAAAGGCCTTTAGGGGTGGCTAGGTGTCACAGTGAATAGAGTGCTGGCCCTGGAGTCAGAAGGACCTGAGTTCGGATCCAGCCTCAGACACTTATCACACACACACACAAACAAACAAACAAACAACAACAACAACAAAAAAAACCTAGCAGTGTGACCTTGGGCCAGTTACTTAACCCCAATTGCCCTCCAAAAAGCAAAAAAAAAAAAAAAAGAAAAAGAAAAAAGAAAAATGCCCTCATTCATTTCAATGGGGGAAAACTTAATAATGCCATTTCCATGAAAAGAAGGTAAAGCATTTGATATGCAATGCCTGTATTTAAGACAACTAGCTGAGAGAAACCTTTGACAGAAAGGAATTTCCGTATAATCCCTGTTTCTGAAGAGTTATGCCCAGATATACCTTTTCTACCCAACATTCTTGTAACAGTCTATCTAAAAATAGGTAAAAACCTAAATTTCTCAGTAGTCTTTCGAAATTCTTGAATTCAAAGCACTGTTGCACAGAGAGTTGCTTGAACCCTCCACATCTTTAGTAACTCTGCCGCAGCTTTGCCTTTACTTTTTTAGTAAAAGACCTTTATAAATGCCCTAATTGGTTTCAATGGGGAAAATTAATGATGCCATTTCCAAGAAAAGAAGACAAATCATGTGATATGGAATGCCTGCGTATAAGACAACTGGCTTAGAGAAAGCTGGACAGAAAAGATCTTCCAGGTAATCACTGTTTCTGGAGAGTTATGCTCAGATATACCTTTTCTACCAAACATACTTGTAACAGTCTATCTTAAAAAAGGTAAAAACATTTATTTCTCAGTAGTCTTTTGAAATACTTGAATTCAAAGCCCTGTGGTACACAGAGTTGCTTTAATGTTCGACATCTTTGATCAGACTGCTGAAGCTTTGCTTTTACTTTTTTAGCAAAAGGCCTTTACATCTGCCCTCATTGGTCTCAATGGGGGAAAACCTGATGATGCCATTTCAACGAAAATAATACAAAGCATTTGATAAATAATGCCTGCGTTTAAGACAACTAGTTAAGAGAAAGCTGTTACAGAAAAGAACTTCTGGGTAATCCCTATTTCTAGAGAGTTATGCTCAGATATATCTTTTCTAACAAATATGCTTGTAACAGTCTATCTGAAAAACGGTCAAAACCTAAATGTCTCAGAATTCTTTCGAAATACTTGGATTCAAAGCAAGGTTGTACACAGAGTTGATTTAACTCTCCACATCTTTAATCAGACTACTGCAGCTTTGCCTTTACTTTTTTAGCAAAAGGCCTTTGTGTCTGCCCTCATTGATTTCAAAGGGGGAAAACCTAATCATGCAATTTCCACGAAAAGAAGCCAAAAAATTTGATATATGCCTGCGTTTAAGACAACTAGCGAAGAAAAAGCTGTGACAGAAAAGAACTTCTGCTAATACCTGTGTCTAGAGAGTTATGTTCAGACATACCTTTTCGACCAAACATGTTTGTAACATTCGATCTGAAAAAAGATGAAAACCTGAATTTCTCTGAAGTCTTTTAAAATACTTGAATTTA
The DNA here is from genome assembly GCA_011680675.1 of Gymnobelideus leadbeateri. Lineage (NCBI taxonomy): Eukaryota > Metazoa > Chordata > Mammalia > Diprotodontia > Petauridae > Gymnobelideus > Gymnobelideus leadbeateri. The sequence continues at coordinate 28,652 of WOXC01009445.1, read as the reverse complement.
AAGCACTTTTGTACACAGGGTTGCTTTAATCCAGGACATCTTTGATCAGACTGCTGAAGCCTTGCCTTTACTTTTTTAGGAAAAGGCCTTTATATCAGCCATCCTCGGTTTCAATGGGAGAAAACCTAATGATGCCATTTCCAAGAAAAGAAGCCAAAGCATTTGATATATTCCTGCGTAGCTAAGAGTATGTTGTGAAAGAAAAGAACTTCCGGGTAATCCCTGTTTCTAGAGAGTTATGCTCAGATATGCATTTTCTACCAAATATGCTTGTTACAGTCTATCTGAATAAAGGTCAAAACCTGAATTTCTCTGAAGTCTTTTAAAATACTTGAAGTCAAAGCATTGTGGTACACAGAGTTGCTTTAACCCTCCAAATCTTTAGTCAGACTGCTGCAGCTTTGCTTTTACTTTTATAGGAAAAGGCCTTTATATCTGCCCTCATTTTGTAGAGGCAAGCACCCCAATATCCCCAGGGTGACTGCCAACACAGGTTCTTAGATCTGCTTTTCAAAAGTAAAGCAACTCAAAATGGGTGAACAACCTTAATTTAAACAAACAAACATATATTACCTAGTTCAGGGGAAAAAGTTCAGCACCCCGAACTTCAGAGTTACAGAACTTACAGATCAAACAGACAGGCTTCCAAACTGTCCTACCATTATATCAATACCAAATCACAGTTACCAGAGAGGGAAGCAGCAACATCTGGGTTTTCAAAGCCGGGGGGCTCTCAACAATGGCTTCCCAGAGTCTCATCTGGTCAAATCACACAACACTTCTCAAAGTGAGCCCCAAAACAAAGCCTCTCCTCAGGGTTTATATAGCCTACTCCTGGCTCAGAGAATGTAACAACCTTCTGGACCCACTGCCCAATCACAAAGTATCAAGGTGTGGGCTTTCCAGAAAAAAAACAAGCCTCCAACCACAGGCTCCAGGAGCACTTAAGCTAGGGGCAGGGAAGATCTTTAAATTTGCATTTCCATTACATTCTGCCCCAAGATCTTTCATGCCCATAGCATACACAATTTAATTTTGAATTAGCACTAAACATCTCTTAGGTCACATTTTCCAGGTACATAATAAAATCACAATATAATCTCAAAATACAATAGTCAAAGTCTTCCACTCATATCTGCCCTCATCTGTAGTCAGACTGCTGAAGCTTTGCTTTTACTTTTGTAGCAAAAGGCCTTTATATCTGCTCTCTTTGGTTTCAATGGGACAAAACTTTATCATACCATTTCCATGAAAAGAAGGCAAAGCATTTGATATGCAATGCCTGTATTTAAGGCAAGAAGCTAAGAGAAAGCTTTGACAGAAAGGAAATTCCGGATAATCCCTGTTTCTAGAGAGTTATGCTCAGATATACCTTTTGTACCAAACATGCTTGTAACAGTCTATCTGAAAAAAAGAAAAAACATGAATGTCTTTTGAAATACTTGAATTCAAGGCACTGTTGTACACAGGCTTGCTATACCCTCCACATCTTTAGTCAGACTGCTACAGCTTTGCTTTTACTTTTGTAGCAAAAAGCCTTTTTATTGGCCCTCTTTGGTTTTAATGGGGAAAACCTAATGATGCCATTTCCATGAAAAGAAGCCAAAGCATTTGATAAGTGATGCCTTGCGCTTAAGAAAACTAGCTAAGAGAAAGCTGTTCCAGAAAAGAACTTCCGGGTAATCCCTATTTCTAGAGTTATGCTCAGAAATACCTTTTCTACGAAACATGCTTATAACAGTCTATCTGAAAAAAGGTCAAAACCTGGATTCCTCTGAAGTCTTTTAAAATACTTGAACTCAGAGGTGGAGCCCGGGAAGGGGCGTGGCTGCGCCTCTGCAGGGGCCTCCTCAGGCTTCAGAGTGAAGCTGGGCAGCGCTGGGCTGCAGCCATGGCCAGGGAGCAGGGGTCCCCCAGCAGCGACTCACCACCGTCTCCACCCCCCGCAAGCGGCCCCGGAGTGGAGGAAGGGGCGGCTGCCTCTCTGGCCGGCGAGGGCCACGACCCCAAGTGTGTTTTCTGCAGGATAGCTCGGCGGGAGGAGCCCCGCATCGAACTGCTACCCTGCGAGCCTGAAGACCTGGTTTGTTTCCACGACATCAAACCTGGGGCTCCACATCATTATCTCGTGGTGCCAAAGAAGCACATCGGAAACTGTAAAACCCTAAAGAAAGAAGATGTACCCTTAGTGGAGAAAATGATTACTGTTGGAAAAACTGTTCTTCAGCAGAAAAATGTCACTGACCTGAATGATGTGAGAATGGGTTTCCACTGGCCTCCATTCTGCTCCATAGGCCACTTGCACCTTCATGTCCTGGCACCAGCCAGTCAACTGGGCTTCTTATCCAGATTGGTTTATAGAATCAATTCATACTGGTTTATCACAGCTGATCAGTTGATTGAAAGAATACAGGCTGGAAGTGCTACCAGTTAAAGAGTTGTCTTGATCTTGGCTTACAGTAAATTAAAAAGTTGGGTGCTTAGGAGTCTGTTTGCCATTGTATAGCTAGATGTGTTTAGTGACAGGCCATCTGAAGCAGTATAGAATTTTCTGCTCTGAAAAGATAGGTAAACCTGTGTTTGAATCTTAATGAGACATGTGATCATAGTTCACATAAGTACTTACTTAATGACCTTGGGAATGTTTTAATGGAAATAGTACAGATAAAAAAAAATCACATCACTACTTTTAAAGAAGGGTTCTGTATACATAGATGTGTGTGTATACACACAGTAAGTTATTTTCATGTCTGAATGACTGATTTCTAACTAATATTGCCCTTTTAATATGTTTCTTAAAAAGGTCACACTACCAAGACATTCTGCGGAAGTCCTTTTTTAAAACCCACATTTATTATTTGTTCTTTATAACAGTTACTTTCTGTAATAGTTATATGCTGTTGTGTGACAGGATAGGAAAGGAGACTTAAACCAAGTTATTTATTCCCAGATCTGTTTTCTAATTAAGCAGTAACTATTTCTCATCCCCCTTAATCTTATCCCTTTTAAGTATTGTCTTACCACATTGACAAAAATAACCTAAGGATGCCAGTAACTTGGATTAGAAAGGGTTGCTTGTATATGACACCACTTACCTTTCTACTGGATCAGAGTGCTTCCCACTTTTTAAAGTTCAGCTTTTCTCCCGGTAGTTATTCTTCAGCTTCCTAAGGATTTGATCATGATTTCTAGTAACGTATTCACTGTTTCCTTTTTTTTTAAAAACTAGATATTAGAGTTCATTATAATGGGTCAGATCTTGCTTTTAGTGACATGAGTTGGGGAAGAAATTCTTACAATATAGAAGCTGATTATATGAATATATTAAACTTGACAGGAACTGTTAAAAAAATATTGAACTCAAAGCACTATCGACAGAGTTATTTTAATCCTTGATATCTTTACTCAGACTGCTGAAGCTTTGCTTTTAATTTTTTAGCAAAATGCCTTTATATCTGCCCTCATTGGTTTCAATGGGGGAAAACCTAATGATGCCATTTCCACGAAAATTCGCCAAAGCATTTGAAATGTAATGCCTGTGCTTAAGAAAACTAACTAAGAGAAAGCTGGACAGAAAACCATTTCCAGGTAATCCCTGTTCCCAGAGAGTTATGCTCAGATATACCGTTTCTACCAAACTTGCTTGTAACAGACTATCTGAAAAAAAGGTAAAACATGAATTTTTCAGAAGTCTTTTGAAATACTTGAATTCAAAGCACTGTGGTACACAGAGATGCTTTTACCCTCCACATTTTTAGTAAGACTGCTGCAGCCTTGCCTTTACTTTTTTAGGAAAAGGCCTTTATATCTGCCCTCATTGGTATCAGTGGGGAAAACCTAATGATGCCATTTCCAAGAGAAGAAGCCAAAGCATGTGATATAGAATGCCTGCATTTAAGACAACTAGCTTGGAGAAACCTGGACAGAAAAGAACTTCCGGGTAATCCCTGTTCCTAGAGAGTTATGCTCAGATATACCTTTTCTACCAAACATGCTTGAAACAGTCTATCTGAAAAAAGGTAAAAACACGAACATCTCAGAAGTCTTTTGAAATACTTGAATTCAAAGCAATATGGTACACAGAGTTGCTATAACCCTCCGCATCTTTAGTCAGACTGCTGAAGCTTTGCTTTTACTTTTGTAGCAAAAGGCCTTTGTATCTGCCCTCATTGGTTTCAAAGGGGCAAAACTAAATCATACCATTTCCACGAAAAGAAGGCAAAGCATTTGATAAATAATGCCTGTGTTTAAGACAACTAGCTAAGAGAAAGCTGGACAGAAAAGAACTTCCAGGTAATCCCTGTTCCTAGAGAGTTATGCTCAGATATACGTTTTCTACCAAACATGCTTGTAACAGTCTACCTGAAAAAAGGTAAAAATATGAATTTCTCACAATTCTTTTGAAATACTTGCATTCAAAGCACTGTTGTACACAGAATTGTTTTACCATCCACATCTTTAGTAAGAATGCTTCAGCTTTACTTTTACTTTTTTAGCAAAAGACCTTTACATCTGCCCTCATTGGTCTCAATGTGGGAAAACCTGATGATGCCATTTCAACGAAAATAAGCCAAAGCATTTGATAAATAATGCCTGTGTTTAAGACAACTAGCTAAGAGATAGCTTTTCCAGAAAAGAACTTCTGGGTAATCCCTATTTCTAGAGAGTTATGCTCAGAAATACGATTTCTACCAAATATGCTTGAAACTGGCTATCTGAAAAAAGGTCAAAACCTGAATTTCTCTGAAGTCTTTTAAAATACTTGAACTCAAAGCACTGTTGACACAGAGTTATTTTAATCCTCGACATCTTTAATCAGACTGCTGAAGCTTTGCTTTTACTTCTTTAGCAAAAGGCCTTTCTATCTGCCCTCATTGGTTTTAATGGGAAAAACCCAATGATGTCATTTTCAGGAAAAGAAGCCAAAAAATTTGATATAAGAAAAGATCTTCCAAGTAATGCCTTTTTCTAGATAGTTATGCTCAGATATACCTTTTCTACCAAACATGCTTGTAACAGTCTATCTGAAAAAAGGTAAAAACATGAATTTCTCAGAATTCTTTTGAAAAACTTGGATTCAAAGCAGGGTTGTACACAGAGTTGATTTAACTCTCCACATCTTTAGTCTGACTGCTGCAGTTTTGCTTTTTACTTTTTTAGCAAAAGGCCTTTATGTCTGCCATCATTGATTTCAAAGGGGGAAAACCTACTCATGCAATTTCCATGAAAAGAAGACAAAAAATTTGATATATGCCTGCGTTTAAGGCAAAAAGCTAAGAGAAAGCTGTGACAGAAAAGATATTCCGGATAATCCCTGGTTCTAGAGAGTAATGCTCAGATATACCATTTCTACCAAATATGCTTGTAACAGTCTATCTGAAAAAAGGTAAAAACATGGATGCCTCAGAAGTCTTTTGAAATACTTGAATTCAAGGCACTGTTGTACACAGCTTTCCTTTAACTCTCCATATCTTTAGTCTGACTGCTGTGGTTTTGCATTTACTTTTTTAACAAATGGTCTTTATATACGCCATATTGATTTCAATGTTGAAAACTTAATGATGCCATTTCCATGAAGAGAAGCCAAAGTATTTGATATATAATGCCTCCATTTAAGACAACTAGCTAAGAGAAAGCTGTGACAGAAAAGAACTTCTGGGTAATACCTGTTCTTAGAGAGTTATGCTCAGATATATCTATTCTACCAAACATGCTTGTAACAACCTATCTGAAAAAAAAGGTAAAAACAGGAATATCTCAGAAGTCCTTTGAAATACTTGAATTCAAAGCACTGTTGTACACAGAGTTGCTTTAACCCTCTACATCTTTAGTCTTACTGCTGCAGCTTTGCATTTACTTTTTTAACAAAAAGTCTTCATATTTGCCTTTATTAGTTTCAATGGGGAAAACCTAATGATGCCATTTCCACGAAGAGAAGCCAAAGCATTTGATATGTAATGCCTCCGTTTAAGACAACTAGCTAAGAGAAAGCTGTGACAGAAAATAACTTCCGGCTAATTATTGGACTACCTGAAAGCCATGATCAAAGAAAGAACCTAGAAATCACCCTTCAAGAAATTCTCAAGGAAAACTGCTCTGATTATTTAGATCCAGAGGGCAAAATAGAGGTTGAAAGAATCCACCAATCACCTCCTGAAAAAGATCCCAAAAAGAACACTCCCAGGAATATTATAGCCAGGTTCCAGAATCCCCATATCAAGGAGAAAGTACTCCAAGCAGCCAGGAAGAAACAATTTCAATATTGTGGAAACACTTTCAGAATAGCCCATGACCTGGCAGCTTCTAGACTGAGGGATCGAAGGGCATGGAATATGATATTCCAGAGGGCAAAAGACCTGGGAATGAACCCAAGGGTCACCTACCCAGCAAAACTGCATATTTTGTTTCAGGGGAAATTATGGTCATTCAGTGGAATAGAGGACTTTCAACCATTTTGAGGAAAAAAAAAAGAATTGAATAGAAAATTTGACATCCAGACACGAGAAAGAGATGCCTGAGAAGGTAATCAGGGAAAAGAAATCAATAGGAACTTATCAAAGTTGAACTATTTACATTCCTATGTGGAAAAGCAATAACTGTGACTGATGAAATCTTTCTCACTATGAAAATAATGGAAGAAGGGTGTGTGGTCATATGAATACATATGTGAATGTGTGTGTATATGGCTACAGTTATATATTTATAGAGGGCATAGGTTGAATTTGTTGGGAAGGTAGAATAATCAAGGGGTGAAATTATGAGGTGAGAGAGGAAAGTGGCAAGAGGAGATGGGGAGAGACATGGTAGGGTAAACTATCCCATGTAGAAGAAGCAAGGGGAAGTGGTTGCAAAGGAGGGGGAGAATAAGGAAGGCTAAAAAGGCAAAACCACATTCACATTGAATTTGGTTCAGGGAGAAAATGACACACATACTAAATGGGATAGCTCAACCTGCAGCAGGATAGGGGGAAGGGGGATGAGAGGAGGGATGATGGATGGGAGGGCATCCTTGAGGGGAGGGGAGGTTGGAAGTACCCACTATCGAAGAGGGACAGGATCATGTAGGGGATGGACCAGGTGGGGGGTGGGATGAGTGGGAGGGATGAATAAGTAGGCTTGTACAATATACCTACTATGATAATGTTTTGCATAGCTAGACATGTACAAAATATGCTGAATCATTTATCTCCCAAGAGGGAATGGGTGACAAGGGAGGAAGGAAATGGATCTGAAATTCGATGTATTAATATTAAATGTTTCAGATATATATAAATACTATTATTAACACTCTTTTGCTTGTAATAGGGAGATAAGATATGCAGGCATTGGGACACAAAGACTCACCTTCATCTAATGGAAAAGTCGATGGTGGTATGGGAGAAGGTATGGGAGAGAGCCGATTGGAGGAAGCAATTTCTTGTGGGACTACTATTCTGGGAGGTTGGGTAGGGGAATAATGGGGGGAAAATGAATGTAACTCAAAATCGGGCAGAAACGAATGATGTAAAACAGAAGTTAATGAAGCATTTGTTTAAAAAAAAAGAAAAGGTTTCTCTGAGCATAACTTTCTAGCAACAGGGATTACGCGGAAGTTCTTTTCTGTCACAGCTTTCTCTTAGCTGGTTTTCTTAAATGCAGGCATTCCATATCAAATGCTTCTTTTCCTGGAAATGGCATCTTTAAGTTTTTTCCCACTGAAACCAATAAGGGCAGATACAAAGGCCTTTTGCTAAAAAAGTAAAAGCTAAGCTTCAGCTTTCTGACTAAAGATGTGCAGGGTTAATGCAACTCCGTGTACAACAGTACTTTGAATTCAAGTATTTCAAAAGCCTTCTGAGAAATTCAGGTTTTTACCTGTTTTCAGATAGACTGTTACAAGCATGTTTGCTAGAAGAGTTATATCTGAGCATAACTCTCTAGAAACCGGGATTACCCGGGAGTTGTTTACTCTCGTAGCTTTGTCTTAGCTAGTTTTCTTAAAAGCAGGCTTTCCATATCAAATGCTTTGGCTTCTTTTCCTTGAAATGGCATCATTCAATTTTCTCCAATTGAACCCAAAGAGGGCAGATATAAAAGCCTTTTGATAAAAAAGTAAAAGCAAAGCTTTAGGAGTGTTACTACAGATGTGGATGGTTAAAGCACCTCTGTGCCCAACATGGCTTTGAATTCAATATTTAAAAACACTTTTGAGAAATTCAGGTTTTTATCTTTTTTGAGAGAGACTGTTACAAGCATGTTTGTTAGAAAAAGTACATCTGAGCATTACTCTGTAGAAACTGGTATTACTCGTAAATTCTTTTCTGTCACAGCTTTCTCTTAGCTAGTTGTCTTAAACGGAGGCATTACCTATCAAATAATTTGGCTTCTCTTCTTGTAAATGGCATTATTAGGTTTTCCCCATTGAAACCAATGAGGGCAAATATAGAGGCCTTTTACTATAAAAGTAAAAGAAAAGCCTCAGCAGTCTGATTAAAGATGTGGAGGGTTAAACCAACTCTGTGTACAACAGTGCTTTGAATTCAAGTATTTCAAAAGGCTTCTGAGAAATTTAGGTTTTTACCTTTTTAAGAATGTTTGGTAGAAAATGTATATCTGGGCATAACTCTCTAGAAATAGGGATTACCCGGAAGTTCTTTCCTGGCACAGCTTTCTCTTAGCTACTTGTCTTAAATGGAGGCATTACATATCAAATACTTTGGCTTCTATTCATGGAAATGGCATCATTAGGTTTTCACCCATTGAAACCAATGAGGGCAGGGCAGACATAAGGGCCTTTTGCAAAAAAGGTAAAAGCAAATCTGCAGCAGTCTGACTAAAGATGTGGAGGGTTAAAGCATCTATGTGTACCACAGTGCTTTGAATAAAAGTATTTTAAGACTTCAGAGAAATTCAGGTTTTGACCTTTTTTCAGATAGATTGTAAAAAGCGTGTTTGGTAGAAAAGGTATATCTGAGCATAACTCTCTAGGAACAGGGATTACCCGGAAGTTCTTTTCTATGACAGCTTTCTCTTAGCTACCTGTCTTAAACGCAGGCATTCCATATCACATGCTTTGGCTTCTTTTCTTGGAAACGGCATCATTAGGTTTTCCCCATTGAAAGAAATGAGGGCAGATGTAAAGGCCTTTTGCTAAAAAAAGTAAACGCAAAGGTGCAGCAGTCTTATTAAAGATGTGGAGGATTAAAGCAACTCTGTGTACAACAGTGCTTTGTATTCAAGAATTTCAAAAGACTTCTGAGAAATTCATGTTTTCACCTTTTTTCAGATAGACTATTACAAGTATGTTTGGTAGAAAAGGTATATCTGAGCATAACTCTCTAGGAACAGGGATTACCCAGAAGTTCTTTTCTCTCCAGCTTTCTCTTAGTTAGTTGTCTTAAACACAGTCATTACTTAACACATGCTTGGCTTCTTTTCGTGGAAATGGCATCATTAGGTTTTCCCCCATTAAAACCAATGATGGCAGATATAAAGTCCTTTTGCAAAAAATGTAAAAGCAAAGCTGCAGTAGTCTAGCTGAAGATGTGGAGGGTAAAATCAACTCTCTGTATGACAGTGCTTTGGGTTCAAGGATTAGAAAAGACTTCTGAGAAATTTAGGTTTTTACCTTTTATCAGATAGACTGTTACAAGAATGTTGGGCAGAAAAGCTGTATCTGGGCATAACACTCTAGAAACAGGGATTATCCGGAAGTTCTTTTCTGTCACAGCTTTCTCTTAGCTACTTTTCTTAAACCCCAGCATTACATTTCAAATGCTTTGGCTTCTTTTCCTGGAAATGGCCTCATTAGGTTTTTCCCATTGAATCTAAGGAGGGCAGATATAAATACCTTTTGATATAAAAGTAAATGCAAAGCTGCAGCGGTAAGACTAAAGATGTGGAGGGTTAAAGCAAGTCTGTGTACAACAGCGCCTTGAATTCAAGTATTTAAAAAGACTATTGAGAAATTCAGGTTTTTACCTTTTTTAAGATAGACTGTTATAAGCATGTTTGGTAAAAAAGGTATATCTGAGGATTACTCGCTAGAAACAGGGATTACTCGGAAGTTCTTTTCTGTCGCAGCTTTCTCTTAGCTAATTGTCTTAAATACAGGCATTACATTTCAAATACCTTGGCTTCTTTTCCTGGAAATGGCATCATTAGGTTTTCCCCCATTGAAACAAATGAGGGCAGATATAAAGTCCTTTTTCAAAAAAAGTAAAAGCAAAGCTGGAACAGTCTGACTAAAGATGTGGAGGGTTATAGAAACTCTGTGTACCACAGTACTTTGAATTCAAGTATTTCAAAAGACTTCAGAGAAATTCAGGTTTTGACCTTTCTTCAGGTAGACTGTTACAAGCATGTTTGGTATGAAAGGTATATCTTAGCATAATTCTCTAGGAACAGGGGTTACCCAGAAGTTCTTTTCTGTCCACCTTTCTCTTAGCAAGTTGTCTTAAAAACAGGCATTACTTATCACATGTTTTGGCTTCTTTTCCTGGTAATGGCATCATTAAGTTACCCCCCACTGAAAAAAATGAGGGCAGATATAAAGGCCTTTTGATAAAAAAGTAAAAGCAAACCTGCAGCAGTCTGACTAAAAGTATGGAGGGTTAAAGCAACTTTGTGTACAACAGTGCTTTGAATTCAAGCATTTCAAAAGGCTTCTGAGAAATACAGGTTTTTACCTTTTTTCAGATAGACATTTACATGCATGTTGGGTAGAAAAGTTTTGTCTGAGCATAACTCTCTCGAAACAGGGATTATTCGGAAGTTCTTTTCTGTCACAGCTTTCACTTCCCTAGTTGTCTTAAACGCAGTCATTCCATATCAAATGCTTTGGCTTCTTTTCCTGGAAATGGCATCATTAGTTTTTCTCCCTTTGAAACCAATGAGGGCAGTTATAAAGGCCTTTTGCTAAAAAAATAAAAGCTAAGCTACAGGAATCTGAGTAAAGATTAGCAGGGTTAAAACAACTCTGTGTACAACAGTGCTTTGGATTCAAGTATTTCAAAAGACTTCTGAGAAATTCAGGTTTTTACCTTTTTTCAGATAGACTGTTACAAGCATGTTGGGTAGAAAAGGTATATCTGAGCACAACACTGTAGATACAAGGATTACCTTGAAGTTCTTTTCTGTCACAGTTATCTCTTAGCTATTTGTCTTAAACACAGGCATTCTAACTCAAATATTATAGCTTCTTTTCCTGGAAATGGCATCATTAGGTTTTCTCCATTTTCATTCACTCAGGCTAAATATAAAGGCCTTTTGCTAAAAATGTAAAAGCAAAGCTTAAGCAGTCTGCCTAAAGATGTGCAGGGTTTAAGGAACTGTATGTACAACAGTGCTTTGGTTTCAAGTATTTCAAAGGACTTCTGAGAAATTCAGGTTTTTGTCTGTTTTCAGATAGACTTTTAAAATCATGTTTGGTAGAAATGTTATATCTGAGCATAACACTCTAGAAACAGGGATTACCTGGAAGTTGTTTTCTGTCACAGCTTTCTCTTAGCTAGTTGTCTTAAATGCAGGCATTCCGTAACAAATGCTTTGGCTTCTTTTCCTGGAAATGGCATCATTAGGCTTTCTCCCTTGAAATCAATGAGGCTAAATATAAAGGCCTTTTGCTAAAAATGTAAAAGGAAAGCTTCAGCAGTCTGCCTAAATACATGCAGGGTTAACGGAACGCTGTTTACAACAGTGCTTTGGATTCAAGTATTTCAAAGGACTTCTGAGAATTTCAGGTTTTTACCTTTTTTCAGATAGGCTGTTACAAGCATGTTGAATAGCAAAGGTATATCTAAGCATAATTGTCTAGAAACAGGGATCACCCGGAAGTTCTTTTCACTCTCACATTTCTCTTAGCTAGTTTTCTTAAACGACGTCATTGCATATCAAATGCTTTGGCTTCTTTTCCTGGAAATGGCATCATTAGGTTTTCTCCCTTTCAAACCAGTGAGGGCAGATATAAAGGTTTTTTGCTAAAAAAGTAAAAGCAAAGTTTCATGAGTCTGATTAAAGATGTGTAGGGTTAAAGCAACTCTCTGAACTACATTGCTTTAAATTCAAGTATTTAAAAAGGCTTCTGAGAAATTCAGGCTTTTTCCTTTTTTTCAGATAGACTGTTACAAGCATGTTTGGTAGAAAAGGTATATCTGAGCATAACACTCTGGAAACAGGGAGTACCCGGAAGTTCTTTTCTCTCACAGCTTTCTCTTGGCTAGTTGTCTTAAAAGCAGGCATTCCATATCAAAACTTTGGCTTCTTTTCCTGGAAATGGCATCATTAGTTTTTCTCCCTGTGAAACCAATGAGGGCTGATGTAAAGGCCTTTTGCTAAAAAAGTAAAAGTTAAGCTTCAGCTTTCTGACTAAAGATGTGCAGGGTTAAAGCAACTCCGTGTACAACAGTACTTTGAATTCAAGTATTTCAAAAGACTTCTGAGAAATTCAAGTTTTTACCTAGTTTCAGATAGACTGTTATTAGCATGTTTGGTTAGAAAAGGTTTATCTGAGCATAACTCTCTAGAAACAGGGATTACCCGCAAGTTCTTTTCGCTCTCAAATTTTCTTAGCTAGTTGTCTTAACCGCAGGCATTCCATATCAAATGCTTTGGCTTCTTTTCCTGGAAATGGCATCATTAAGTTTTCTCCCTTAAAATCAATGAGGCTAAATAGAAAGGCCTTTTGGTAAAAATGTAAAGCAAAGATTCAGCAGTCTGCCTAAATATGTGCAGGATTAAAGGAACTCTGAGTACAACAGTGCTTTGGATTCAAGTATTTCAAAAGACCTCTGAGAAATTCAGGTTTTTGTCTGTTTTCAGATAGACTGTTAAAATCATGTTTGGTAGAAATGTTGTATCTGAGCATAACACTCTAGAAACAGGGATTACATGGAAGTTGTTTTCTCTCACAGCTTTCTCTTAGCTAGTTGTCTTAAATGCAGGCATTCCGTAACAAATGCTTTGGCTTCTTTTCTTAAAAATGGCATCATTAGGTTTTCTCCCTTTGAAATCAATGAGGCTAAATATAAAGGCCATTTGCTAAACATATAAAAGCAAAGCTTCATCAGTCTGCCTAAAAATGTGCAGGGTTAAAGGAACTCTGTGTACAGCAGTGCTTTGGATTCAACTATTTCAAAGGACTTCTGAGAAATTCAGGTTTTTACCTTTTTTCAGATAGACTGTTACAAGCATGTTTGGTAGAAAAGGTTTATCTGAGCATAACACTCTAGAAAAGGGATTACCAGGATGTTCTTTTCTGTCACACCTTTCTCATAGCTAGTTGTCTTGAAGGCAGGCATTCCATATCCAATGCTTTGGCTTCTATTCATGGAAATGGCATTATTAGGTTTTTTCACTTTGAAATCAATGGGGCTAAATATAAAGGCCTATTGCTAAAAATGTAAAAACAAAGCTTCAGGAGTCTACCTAAATATGTGCAGGGTTAAAGCAACTCCGTGTTCAACAGTACTTTGAAGACAAGTATTTCAAAAGACTTCTGAGAAACTCAGGTTTTTACATGTTTTCAGATAGACTGTTACAAGCATGTTTGGTTAGAAAAGGTATATCTGAGCGTAACTCTTTAAAAACAGGGATTACACCGAAATTCTTTTCTGTCACAGCTTTCTCTTAGATAGTTGTCTTAAATGCAGGCATTCCATATCAAATGCTTTGACTCGTTTTCCTGGAAATGGCATCATTAGGTTTTCCCCCACTGAAACCAATGAGGGCAATATATAAAGGTCTTTTGCAAAAAAAGTAAATGTAAACCTGCAGCAATCTGACTAAAGATGTGGAGGGTTAAAGCAACTCTGTGTACCACAGTGCTTTGAATTCAAGTATTTCAAAAGACTTCTGAGACATTCATGTTTTTACCTTTTTTCAGATAGACTGTTACAAGCATGTTTGGTATAAAGGTATATCTGAGCATAACACTCTAGAAACAGGGATTACCTGGAAGTTGTTTTCTGTCACAGCTTTCTCTTAGCTAGTTGTCTTAAAAGCAGGCTTTCCATATCAAATGCTGTGGCTTCTTTTCCTTGAAATGGCATCATTCAATTTTCTCCAATTGAACCCAAAGAGGGCAGATATAAAAGCCTTTTGATAAAAAAGTAAAAGCAAAGCTTCAGGACTCTGACTACAGATGTGGATGATTAAAGCAACTCTATGTCCAGCATGGCTTTTAATTCAAGTATTTCCAAAGACTTCTGAGAAATTCAGGTTTTTACCTTTTTTTCAGTTAGACTTTTACAAGCATGTTGGGTAGAAAAGGTTAATCTGAGCATAACTCTCTAGAAACAGGGATTACGCGGAAGTTCTTTTCTGTCACTACTTTCTCTTAGCTAGTTGTCTTAATCTCCTGCATTCCATATCAAATACTATAGCTTCTTTTCCTGGAAATGGCATCATTAGGTTTTCTCCCTTCTCAATCGATGAGGCTAAATATAAAGGCCTTTTGCTAAAAATGTAAAAGCAAAGTTTCAGCAGTCTGACTAAAGATGTGGTGGTTTGAAGCAACTGTGTGTAAAACAGTGCTTTGATTTCAAGTATTTTAAAAGAGTTCTGAGAAATTCAGGTTTTTACCTTTTTTCAGATAGGCTGTTATAAGCATGTCGGATAGAAAAAGTATATCTGATCATAAATCTCTAGAAACAAGGATTACCAGGAAGTTCTTTTCTCTCACAGCTTTCTCTAAAAGAAAAGAAGGCAAACGATTTGATAGGCAATGATTGTATTTAAGACAACTAGCTAATAGAAAGCTTTTACAGAAATGAACTACTGGATAATCCCTGTTTCTAGATAGTTATGCCAAGATAGACCTCTTCTACTCAACATTCTTGTAACAGTGTATCTGAAAAAAGGTAAAAACCTAAATTTCTCAGAAGTCTTTTGGAATATATGAATTCAAAGTACTGCTGTACACAGAGTTGCTTTTACCCACCACATCTTTAGTCAGACTGCTGCAGCTTTGCTTTTACTTTTTTGGCAAAAGGCCTTTATATCTGCCCTCTTTGGTCTCAATGGGGGAAAACCTAATGTTGCCATTTCCACGAAAAGAAGCCAAAGCATTTGAAATGTAATGCCGGGGTTTAAGAAAACTAGCTAAGAGAAAGTTGTGACAGAAAAGAACTTCTGGGTAATCCTTGTTTCCAGAGAGTTAGTCTCAGATATACCTTTGCTAATAAATATGCTTGTAACAGACTGTCTGAAAAAAGGTAAAAACATGAATGTCTCAGAAGTCTTTTGAAATACTTGAATTCAAAGCACTGTTGTACACAGAGATGCTGTTTCCCTCCACATCATTAGTCAGACTGCTGCAGCTTTGCTTTTACTTTTTCTGCAAAATGCCTTTATATCTGCCCTCATTGGTTTCAATGGGGAAAACATAATGATTCCATTTCCATGAAGAGAAGCCAAAGCATGTGATAAGTAATGCCTGTGTTTAAGACAACTAACTAAGAGAAAGCTGGTCAGAAAAAAATTCTGGGTAATCCCTGTTCCTAGAGAGTTATGCTCAGATATACCTTTCTACCAAACATGTTTGTAACAGTCTCTCTGAAAAAAGGTAAAAACATGAATTTCTCAGAAGACTTTTGAAATTCTTGAATTCAAAGCACTCTTGTACACAGAATTCCTTTAACCCTCCCCATCTTTAGTAAGACTGTTGCAGCTCTACCTTTACATTTTTTAGTAAAAGGCCTTTATCTGCAATCATTGGTTTCAATGGGGAAAACCTAATGATGCCATTTCTAAGAAAAGAAGCCAAAGCCTGTGATATGCAATGCCTGTGTATAAGACAACTAGCTTAGAGAAAGCTGGACAGAAAAGATCTTCCAGGTAATCCCTATTCCTAGAGAGGTATGCTCAGATATACCTTTTCTACCAAACATGCTTACAGCAGTCTCTTAAAAAAGGTAAAAACATGAATGTCTCAGAAGTCTTTTGAAAAACTTGAATTCAAAGCACGGTTGTACACAGAGTTGATTTAAGCCTCCACATCTTTAGTCAGACTGCTGCAGCTTTGCGTTTACTTTTGTTGCAAAAGGTCTTTATATCTGCCCTCATTGGTTTCAATGGGGAAAACCTAATGATGCCATTTCCATGAAGAGAAGCCAAAATAGTTGATATGTAATGCCTCCGTTTAAGACAACTAGCTAAGAGAAAGCTGTGACAGAAAAGAAATTCCGAGTAATCCATGTATCTAGAGAGTAATGCTTCCTGCTATAAAAGTGCTGCGTGGGCCACTCCCTGCAGGGCTGCTGGGCTGTCCTTAGCAGGAGGTTAGTTTCTCTGTGCAGTTCTGTGGGTGCTGTGCCTCCAGAAGTTGTTCGGAGCTCCCTTTCACATTTTTTGCCTTCTTTTTGTGGGTTATATCAACACTGTGTACCACAGTGCTTTGAATTCAAGCATTTCAAAAGACTTCTGAGAAATTCATGTTGTTACCTTTTTTCAGATAGGCTGTTACAAGAATGTTTGGTAGAAAAGGTATACCTGAGCATAACTCTCTAGGAACAGGGATTGCCCAGAAATTCATTCGCGTCCAACTTTCTGTTAGTTAGTTTTCTTAAACACAGGCATTACATTTCAAATGCTTTGGCATCTCTTCGTGGAAATGGCATCATTAGTTTTTCCCCCTTTGAAAGCAATGAGGGCAGATATAAAGGCATTTTCTAAAAAAATAAAAGCAAAGCTGCAGCAGTATGACTAAAGGTATTCAGGGTAAAAGTAACTCTCTGTACAACAGTGCTTCGAATTCAGGTATTTCAAAAGACTTCTGAGAAATTTAGGTTTTTACCTTTTTTCACATAGACAGTTACAAGAAAGTTGGGTAGAAAAGGTATATCTGGGCAGAACTCTCTATAGACAGGGATTATCTGGAAGTTCGTTTCTGTTAAAGGTTTCTCTTACTAGATGTCTTAAACACAGGCATTGCATATCAAAGGCATTGCCTTCTTTTTGTGGAAATTGCATGATTGAGCTTTGCCCCATATATATCAATGACGGCAGATATAAAGGCCTTTTGCTATAAAACTAAAAGAAAAGCTTCAGCAGTCTGACTAAAGATGTGGAGGGTTATAGCAACTCTGTGTACCACAGGGCTTTGAATTCAAGTACTTCAAAAGACTTCTGTGAAATTCATGTTTTTATCTTTTTTCAGATAGACTGTTACAAGCATGTTTGGTATAAAAGGTATATCTGAGCATAACTCTCGAGACACAGGGATTATCTGGAAGTTTTTTTTTTTTCAAAGCTTTCTCTTAGCTACTTGTCTTAAATACAAGCATTGCATATCAAATGCTTTGCCTTCTTTTTTTGGAAATGGCATGATTAAGTTTTCCCCCATTGAAATCAATGAGGGCAGATATAAAGGCCTTTTGTGACAACAGTAAAAGCAAAGCATCAGCAGTCTGACTAAAGATGTGGAGGGTTATATCATCTTTGTGTACCACAGTGCTTTGAATTCAAGTATTTCAAAAGACTTCTGAGAAATTCATGTTTTTATCTTTTTTCAGATAGACTGTTACAAGCATGTTTGATAGGAAAGGCATGTCTGAGTATAACTCTCTAGGAACAGGTATTACCCAGGAGATCTTTTCTGTCACAACTATATCTTAGCTAGTTGTCTTAAACATAGTCATTACACATCACATGCTTTGGCTTCTTTTACTGGAAATGGCATCATTACTTTACCCCCCATTGAAACAAATGAGCACAGATGAAAAGTCCTTTTGCTAAAAATGTAAAAGCAAAGCTGCAGCAGTCTGACTAAAGATGTGGAGGGTTAAAGCAACGCTGTGTACAACAGTACCTTGAATTCAAGTATTTCAAAAGACTTCTGAGAAATTCAAGTTTTAACTTTTTTTCAGATAGACTGTTACAAGTATGTTTGGTAGAAAAGGTTTATCTGAGCATAACTTTCTAGAAACAGTTATTAGCTGGAATTTCTTTTCTGTCACAGCATTCTCTTAGCTAGTTGTCTTAAACGAAGGCATATATCAAATGCTTTGGCTTCTTTTCTTGGAAATGGCATCATTAGGTTTTCCTGCAATGATTCCGAGGAAGGTAGATATAAAGGCCTTTTGCTACAAAAGTAATAGCAAAATTGAGGCAGTCTGACTAAAGATGTTGAGGGTTAAAGCAATTCTGTGTACAACAGTGCCTTGAATTCCAGTATTTTAAAAGATTTCAGAGAAATTCATGTTGTGATCTTTTTTCAGATAGACTCTTACAAGCATATTTGGTTAAAAAAGGTATATCTCAGCATAACTCTGTAGAAACAAGGATTACCCAGAACTTCTTTTCTGTCACAGCTTTCTCTTAGCTAGTTTTCTTAAATGCCAGCATTACATTTCTAATGCTTTGGCTTCTTTTCCTGGCAAGGGCATTATTAGGTTTTCCCCCACTGAAACCAAAGAGGGCAGATATAAAGGCCTTTTGCTACAAAAGTAAAAGCAAAGCTTCAGAAGTCTGACTAAAGATGTGGAGGGTTATAGCAAATCTGTGTACTACAGGGCTTTAAATTCAAGTATTTCAAAAGACTTCTGAGAAATTCATGTTTTTACCTTTTTTCAGATAGACAGTTCCAAGCATATTTGTTAGAAAAGGTATATCTGAGCATAACTTTCTAGAAATAAGGATTACCCAGGAGATCTTTGCTATCACAGCTTTCTCTTAGCTAGTTGTTTTAAACGTAGGCATTCCTTATCACGTGCTTTGGCTTCTTTTCCTAGAAATGGCATCATTAGGTTTCGCTCCATTGAAACCAATGTGCCGAGATAAAAAGGCCTTTTGGTAAAAATGTAAAAGCAAAGCTTCAGCAGTCTGACTAAAGAACCGGAGGGTTATAGCAACTCTGTTTACCACAGTGCTTTGAATGCAGGTATTTCAAAAGACTTTTGAGAAATTCATGTTTTTACCTTTTTTCAGATAGACTGTTACATGCATGTTTGGTAGAAAAGGTACATTGGAGCATAACACTCTAGAAACAGGGATTGCTCGGAAGTTCTTTTCTGTCACAGCTTTCTCTTAGCTACTTGTCTTAAACACAGTCATTACATTTCAGATGCTTTGGCTTCTTTTCATGGAAATGGCATCATTAGGTTTTCTGCCATTGAAACCAATGAGGGCAGATATAAAGGACTTTTGCTAAAAAGGTAAAAGCAAAGCTTCAGCAGTCGGACAAAAGATTTCCAGGATTGAAGCAAGTCTGTATCAACACTGCTTTGAATTCACGTCTTTTAAAAGACTTCAGAGAATTTCAGGTTTTGACCTTTTTTCATATAGACTGTTACAAGCATATTTGGTAGAGAAGGTATGTCTGAGCATAACTCTCTAGAAATAGGGTTTGCCCGTATGTTCTTTTCTGTCACTGCTTTCTCTTAGGTAGTTGTCTTAAAGTCAGGCTTTGCATATCAAATGCTGTGCCTTCTTTTCTTGGAAATGGCATGATTAGGTTTTCCTCAATTGAAACCAATGAGGGGAGACATAAAGGCCTTTTGCTACAAAATTAAAAGGAAAGCTTCAGCAGTCTGACTAAAGATGTGTAGGGTTATAGCACCTCTGTGTACCACAGTGCTTTGAATTCAAGAATTTCAAAAAACTTCTGAGAAATTCATGTTGGCACCTTTTTTCAGATAGACTGTTACAAACATGTTTGGTAGAAAAGGTATATCTGAGCATAACTATCTAGAAACAGGCATTACCCGGAAGATCTTTTCTATCACAGCTCTCTCTTAGCCAGTTACCTTAAACAAAGTCATTATATATCACATCCTTTGGCTTCTTTTCTTGGAAATGCTATCATTATGTTTTATCCCATTCGAACCAGTGAGGGCAGATATAAAGGCCTTTTGCTAAAAAAGTAAAGTCAAAGCTGCAGCACTATGACTAAAGATGTGGAGCGTTATAGCAACTCTGTGTACAACAGTGCTTTGAATTCAAGTATTTCAAAAGACTTCTGAGAAATTCAAGTTTTTAACTTTTTTCAGGTAGATTTTAGCAAGCATATTTGGTAGAAAAGGTATATCTGAGCATAACTTTCTAGAAACAGGAATTAGCTGGAAGCCCTTTTCTTCTAGCTTTCTCTAATCCAGTTGTCTTATACACAGTCATTCTATATCAGATGCTGTGGCTTCTTTTCTTGGAAATGGCCTCACAAGTTCTTCCCCTTGAATCCAATGAGGGCAGATATAAAGGCCTTTTGTTTAAAAAGCAAAGGCAAAGCTGTACCAGTCTTACTAAAAATGTGCAGTGTTAAAGGAACTCTTTGTTCTGTCCAGCTTTCTCTAAGCTAGTTTTCTTAATCATAGGCATTACATATCACATGTTTTGGCTTCTTTTCTTGGAAAGGGCATCATTAAATTTTCTCCCATTGAAACCAATGAGGGCAGATATAAAGAACTTTTGCTACCAAAGTAAAAACAAAGCTTCAGCAGTCTAACTAAAGATGTGGTGCGTTAAAGTAACTCTGTGTAAAACAGTGCTTTGAATACAAGAATTTCAAAAGACGTCTGAGAAATTCATATTTTTACCTTTTTTGAGATAGACTGTTACAAGCATGTTTGGTAGAAAAGGTATATCTGAGCATAACTCTCTAGGAACAGGAATTATCCGGAAGTTCTTTTCTGTCCAGCTTTCTCTAAGCTAGTTGTGTTAAATGTAGGCATTAAATATCACATGCTTTCACTTCTTTTCTTGGAAATGGCATCATTAGGTTTTCTCCCATTGAAACCAATGAGGGCAGATATAACGGCCTTTTGCTAAAAAAGTTAAGGCAAAGCTTCCGTAGTTTTACTAAAGATGTGGAGTGTCAAAGCAACTCTGTGTAAAACGGTGCTTAAAATTCAAGTATTTTGAAAGACTTCTGAGAAATTCAGGTTTTCACCTTTTTTTCAGATAACCTATTCTGAGAATGTTAGGTAGAGAAGGTATATCTTACCATAACTCTATACAAAAATGCATTACATGTAAGCTCTTTTCTCTGAAAGGTTCTCTTAGCTAGTTGTCTTAAACACAGCCATTACATCTCAATTGTTTAGTCTTCTTTAGTTGGACATGGCAGCATTAGTTCATTCCCATTGAAACCAATGAGGGCAGATACAAAGGTCTTTTGCTAACACAGTAAAAGCAAAGCTTCAGCAATCTGACTAAATATGTGCAGGGTTAAAGGAACTTTATGTACAACAGTGCTTAGAATTGTAGTATTTCAAAGGACTTCTGAGAAATTCAGGTTTTCACCTTTTTTTCATATAGTCTATTCTGAGCATGATTGGTAGAAAAGGTATACCAGACAATAACTGTTTAGAAACAGGGATTACACGGATGTTCATTTATGTGACAAGTTCTCTTAACTAGTTTTCTTCCAGACAGTCATTTCATCTCAAATGCTGGATCTTCTTTTGCGGGAAATGGCATAATTACTTTTTCTCCCATAGAAACCCATGTGGGCAGGTATAAAGGCCTTTTGCTAAAAGGGTAAAAGCAAAGTATCAGCAGTCTGACTCAAGATGTGGAGGGTTAAAGAACTCTATGTACAACAGTGCTTAGAATTCTAGTATTTCCAAGGACTTTTGAGAAATTCATGTTTTCACCTTTTTTCCAGATAGCCTATTCTAAGCAGGTTTGGTAGAGAAGGTATACCAGACAATAACTCTTAAGAAACAGGGATTAAACGGATGTTCTTTTCTGTGAAAAGTTCTCTTAACTAGTTTTCTTCAATACAGCCATTACAACTCAATTGCTTTGCCTTCTCTTGTTGGAAATGGCATCATTATTTTCTCTCCCATTGAAAACAATGAGCACAGATACAAAGGTCTTTTGCTAAAAAAGTAAAAGGAAAGCTTCAGCATTCTGAGTAAAGAGGTGGAGGATTATAGCTGCTCTGTGTAGGACAGTGCTTTGAATTCAAGTTTTTTCCTGAGACTTCTGAGAAATTCAGGTTCTTACCTTTTTTCAGATAGACTGTTATGAGCATGTTTGGTAGAAAAGGAATATCTGAGCATAACTCTCTAGGAACAGGGATTACCCAGCTTTCTCTTAGCGAGTTGTCTTAAATGCAGGCATTAAATATCACATTCTTTGGCTTCTTTTCGTGGAAATGGCATCATTAGGTTTTCTCCCATTGAAACCACTGAGGAGAGATACAAACATGTTTTGCTAAAAAAGTAAAAGAATGGTTTAGCAGTCTGAGTAAGATGTGGAGGTTTAAAGCAACTCTGTGTTCAACAGTGCCTTGAATTCAAGTATTTAAAAAGACACTTGAGAAATTCAGATTTTTACCTTTTTTCACATGGACTGTTACAAGAATGTTGGGTAGAAAAGGTATATCTGAGTATAACTCTCTAGAAATAGGGATTTTCCGAAAGTTTGTTTCTGTCTAAGTTTTCTAGTAGCTAGTTGTCTTAAATACAGGCATTGCATATCAAATGCTTTGGCTTCTTTTCCTGGAAATGGCATCATTAGATTTTCCCCCATTGATACCAGTGAGGGCAGATATAAAGGTCTTTTGCTAAAAAATGAAAAGCAAATCTTCAGCAGTCTATCTAAAGATGTGGAGGGTTAAAACAACTCTCTGTACTACAGTGCTTTGAACTTAAGCATTTTAAAAGACTTCAGAGAAATTCAGGTTTTGAAGCATGTTTTCTAGAAAAGATATATCTGAGCAAAACTGTCTAAAAAGAGGGATTACTCGGGAGTTCTTTTCTGTCATGGCTTTCTCTTATCTATTTGTCTTAATAGCACGCATTACATATCAAATGCTTTGGCTTCTTTTCTTGGAAATGGCATAATTAAGATTTCCCCATTGATTCCAAAGAGGGCAGAAATAAAGTCCTTTTGTTAAAAAAGTAAAAGCGAAGTTACAGCCCTCTGACTAAAGATGTGGAGGGTAAAGGCAACTATGTGTACAACAGTGCTTTGAATTCTTGTATTTCAAAAGACTTCTGAAAAATTTGGGTTTTTACCTTTTTTCAGATAGACTGTTACAAGCAACTTTCGTAGAAAAGGTATATCTGAGCATAACTCTCTAGAAACAGTGATTCCTCGGTAGTTCTTTTCTATCACAACTTTCTCTTAGCTAGTTGTGTTAAACCCAAGTATTACATTTCAGATGCTTTACCTTCTTTTCTTGGAAATAGCATCATAAAGTTTTCCCCCATTAAAGCCGATGACGGCAGATATGGAGGCCTTTTGCAAAAAAAGTAAAAGCAAAGCTGCAGTAGTCTGACTAAAGACATGGAGGGAAAAGGCATCTCTGTGTACAACAGTGCTTTGAATTCAAGTATTTCAAAAGACTTCTGAGACATTCATATTTTTTCTTCTCAGATAGACTGTTCCAAGCATGTTTAGTAGCAAAAGTATATCTGAGAATAACTCTCTAGAAACAAGTATTACCCAGAAGTTCTTTTCTGTCACAGCTTTCTCTTAGCTAGTTTTCTTAAACATCGGGATTACATTTCAAATGCTTTGTCTTTGGTAGAAAAGATATATCTGAGTATTACTCTCTAGAAATAGGGATTACCGGGAAGTTCTTTTCTGTCACAGCTTTCTCTTAGCTATTTGTCTTAAATGCAGGCAAATATCAAATTTTTTAGCTTCTTTTCGTGGAAATTGCATGATTAGGTTTTCCCCCTTTGAAATCAGTGAAGGCATAAATTAAGGCCTTTTGCTAAAAAAGTATAAGCAAAGCTGCAGCAGTCTGACTAAATATGTGGAGGGTTAAATCAACTCTTTGTACAACCGTGCTTTGAATTCAAGTATTTAAAAGAATTCTGAGAAATGTATTTACCTTTTTCAGATAGAATGTTACAAGCATGTTTGGTAGAAAAGGTATATCTGAGCATAACTCTGTAGTAACAGGGATTACCCGGAAATTCTTTTCTTTCCAGCTTTCTCTAAGCTAGCTGTCTTAAACGTAGCCATTACATATCACATGCTTTGGGTTCCTTTGTTGGAAATATCATCATTAGGTTTTCTAACATTGAAATCAATGAGGTCAGATAAAAAGGGCTTTTGCTACAAAAGTAAAGGCAAAGCTCCAGCAGTCTTAGTAAATATGTGGAGCGTTAAAGCAACTCTGTGTATAACACAGCTTTGAATTCAAGAATTTCAAAAGCCTTCTGAGAAATTCATGTTTTTACCTTTTTTCAGATAGACTGTTACAAGCATGTTTGGTATAAAAGGTATATCTGCGCATAACTCTCTAGACACAGGGTTTATCTGGAAGGTCCTTTCTGTCAAAGCTTTCTCTTAGCTACTTGTCTTCAATACAGGCATTGCATATCAAATGCTTTGCCTTCTTTTCGTGGAAATGGCATGATTAGGTTTTCCCCCATTGAAACCAATGAGGGCAGATATAAAGGCATTTTGCTACAAAAGTAAAAGCAAAGCTTCAGCAGTCTGACTAAAGATGTGGAGGGTTATAGCAACTCTGTGTACCACAGTGCTTTGTATTCAAGTATTTCAAAAGACTTCTGAGATATTCATGTTTTTACTTTTTTTCAGATAGACTGTTACAAGCATGTTTGGTAGAAAAGGTATATCTGGGCATAACTCTCTAGGAACAGGGATTACTCGGAAGTTCTTTTCTGTCCAGGTTTCTCTAAGCTAGTTGTCTTAAAAACAGGCATTCCATATCACATGCGTTGGCTTTTTTTCCTGGAAATGGCATCATTAGGTTATGCCAATTGAAACTAATGAGCACAGATGAAAAGGCCTTTTGCTAAAAATGTAAAAACAAAGCTGCAGCAGTCTGACTAAAGATGTGGAGGGTTGTAGCAACTCTGTGTACCACAGTGTTTTGTATTCAAGTATTTCAAAAGACTCCTGAGAAATTCATATTTTTACCTTTTTTCAGATAGACTGTTACAAGCATGTTTAGTAGAAAAGGTATATCTGAGCAAAACTCTGTAGGAACAGAGATTACCCGGAAATTCTTTTCTGTCCAGCTTTCTCTTAGTTAGTTTTTTTTTTTTTTTAAACACAGGAATTTAATTTCAAATGCTTTGGCATCCTCTCGTCATGGAAATGGCATCATTAGGTTTCCCCCATTGAAACCAATGAGGGCAGATATAAAGGCCTTTTACTAAAAAAGTAAAAGCAAAGCTACAGCAGTCTTAGTAAAGATGTAGAGGGTTAAAGCAACTCTGAGTATAACAGTGCTTTGAATTCAAGAATTTCAAAAGACTTTTGAGAAATTCATGTTTTTCCCTTTTTTCAGATAGACTATTGCGAGCATATTTGGTAGAAAAGGTATATCTGAGCATAACTCTCTAGAAATAGGGATTACCCTGAATTTCTTATCTGGAACAACTTTTTCTTAGCTAGCTGTCTTAAATACAGGCATTGCATATCAAATGGTTTGGCTTCTATTCATGGAAATGGCATCATTAGGTTTTCCCCATTGAAACCAATGAAGTCAGATATAAAGACCTTTTGCTACAAAAGTAAAAGCAAAGCTGCAGCATTGTTACTAAAGATGTGGAGGTTTAAAGCAACTCTGTGTAAAACAGTGCCTTGAATTCAAGTATTTCAAAAGACTTCTGAGAAATTCAAGTTTTAACTTTTTTCAGATAGACTGTTGCAAGCATATTTAGTTGAAAACGTATATCTGACCATAACTCTCTAGAAATAGCGATTACCTGGAAGTTCTTTTCTGTCACAGCTTTCTCTTAGCTAGTTGTCTTAAACACAAGCATGTAACAAATGCTTTGGCTTCCCTTCATGGAAATGGCATCATTAGGTTTTCCCCATTGATATCAACGAGGGCAGATATAAAGGCCTTTTGCTAAAAAAGTAAAAGCTTAGCTTCAGCAGTCTGACTAAAGATGTTGAGTATTAAAGCAACTCTGTGTTCAACAGTGCTTTGAAATCAAGTATTTTAAAAGACTTCAGAGAAATTCAGGTTTTGATCTTTTTTCAGATAGACTGTTACAAGCATATTTGCTAGAAAAGGTATATCTGAGCATAACTCTCTAGAAACAAGGATTACCCAGAAGTTCTTTTCTATCACAGCTTTCTGTTAGCTTTTTTTCTTAAACTCAGGCATTATATTTCACATGCTTTGGCTTCTTTTCATGGAAATTGTATCATTAGATTTTCCCCCACTGAGACCAAAGAGGGCAGATATAAAGGTCTTCTGAAAAAAAAAATAAAATAAAAAAAAACAAAGCTGCAGCAAACTGACTAAAATGTGGAGGGTAAAAGGAACTCTGTGTACAACAGTGCTTTGAATTCAAGTATTTCAAAAGACTACTGAGAAATTTAGGTTTTTACCTTTTTTCAGATAGACTGTTACAAGAATGTTGGGCAGAAAAGGTATATCTGGGCATAACTCTCTAGAAACAAGGATTGTCTGGAAATTCGGTTCTGCCAAAGCTTTCTCTTAGCTAATTTTCTTAAATACATGCATTGCATATCAAATACTTGGCCTTCTTTTTGTGGAAATGGCATGATTAGATTTTCCCCCATTGAAAACAGTGAGGGCAGATATAAAGTCCCTTTGCTACAAAAGTAAAAGCAAAGTTTCAGCATTCTGACTAAAGAAGTGGAGGGTTAAAGCAACTCTGTGTACCATAGTGATTTGAATTCAAGTATTTTAAAAGACTTAAGAGAAATTCAGGTTTTGACCTTTTTTCAGATGGACTGTTACAAGCATGTTTGGTAGGAAATGTATATCTGAGCTTAACACTCTAGAAACAGGGATTACCTGGAAGATTTTTCTGTAACACCTTTCCCTTAGCTAGTTCTCTTAAACCCCAGCATTATATTTCAAATGCTTTGGCTTCTTTTCGTGGAAATGGCATCATTATGTTTTCCCCATTGAAACCAATGAGGGCAGATATAAAGGCCTTTTGCAAAAAAATAAAAGCAAAGCTGCAGAAGTCTCACTAAAGATGTGGAGGGTTAAAGCAATTCTGAGTATAACAGTGCTTTGAATTCAAGAATTTCAAAAGACTTCTGAGAAATTCATGTGTTTACCTTTTTTCAGATAGACTGTTACAAGCATGTTTGGTATAAAAGGTATATCTGCGCATAACTCTCTAGACACAGGGATTATCTGGAAGCTCCTTTCTGTCAAAGCTTTCTCTTAGCTACTTCTCTTAAATACAGGCATTGCATATCAGAGGCTTTGCCTTCTTTTCGTGGAAATGGCATCATTAGGTTTTCCCCAGAGAAACCAATGAGGGCAGATATAAAGGCCTTTTGCTACAAAAGTAAAAGCAAAGCTGCAGCAGTCTGACTAAAGATGTGGAGGGTTATAGCAACTCTGTTTACCACAATGCTTTGATTTCAAGTATTTCAAAAGACTTCTGAGAAATTCACGTTTTTACCTTTTTTCAGATAAACATTTAAAAGCATGTCTGGTAGAAAAGGTATACCAGTGCATAATTCTCTAGGAACAGGGATTAACCAAAAGTTCTTTATTGTCACAGCTTTCTCATAGCTACTTGTCTTAAATAGACGCATTGCATATCAAATGCTTTGCCTTCTGTTCGTGGAAATGGCATGATTAGGTTTTCCCCCATTGAAACCTATGAGGGCAGATATAAAGGCCTTTTCCTACAAAAGTAAAAGCAAAGCTTCAGCATTCTGAGTAAAGATGTGGAGGGTTATAGCTATTCTGTGTAGAACAGTGCTTTGAATTCAAGTTTTTCCAGAGACTTCTGAGAAATTCAGGTTCTTACCTTTTTCAGATAGACTGTTACAAGCATGTTTGCTAGAAAAGGTATATCTGAGCATAACTCTCTAGGAGCAGGGATTACCCAGAAGTTCTTTCCTGTTCAGCTTTCTCTTAGTGAGTTGTCTTAATCGCAGGCATTAAATATCACATGCTTTGGCTTCTTTTTGTGGGAATGGCATCATTAGGTTTTCTCCAATTGATACCAAGGAGTAGAGATACAAAGGTGTTTTGCTAAAAAAGTAAACAAATGGTTCAGCAGTCTGAATAAGATGTGGAGGGTTAAACCAACTCTGTGTACTACAGTGCTTTGATTTTAAGTATTTTAAAAGACTTGAGAGAAATTCAGGTTTTGAAGCATGTTTGGTAGAAAAGGTATATCTGAGCAAAATTCTCTAAAAACAGGAATTACTCGGGAGTTCTTTTCTGTCACAGCTTTCTCTTAGCTATTTGTCTTAAATGCAGGCAAATATCAAATTTTTTAGCTTCTTTTCGTGGAAATTGCATGATTAGGTTTTCCCCCTTTGAAATCAGTGAAGGCATAAATTAAGGCCTTTTGCTAAAAAAGTATAAGCAAAGCTGCAGCAGTCTGACTAAATATGTGGAGGGTTAAATCAACTCTTTGTACAACCGTGCTTTGAATTCAAGTATTTAAAAGAATTCTGAGAAATGTATTTACCTTTTTCAGATAGAATGTTACAAGCATGTTTGGTAGAAAAGGTATATCTGAGCATAACTCTGTAGTAACAGGGATTACCCGGAAATTCTTTTCTTTCCAGCTTTCTCTAAGCTAGCTGTCTTAAACGTAGCCATTACATATCACATGCTTTGGGTTCCTTTGTTGGAAATATCATCATTAGGTTTTCTAACATTGAAATCAATGAGGTCAGATAAAAAGGGCTTTTGCTACAAAAGTAAAGGCAAAGCTCCAGCAGTCTTAGTAAATATGTGGAGCGTTAAAGCAACTCTGTGTATAACACAGCTTTGAATTCAAGAATTT